>WSXT02094888.1:0-11613 GCA_011762715.2 Neuroterus valhalla
TTGTCTGACTGCCAAATCAGCGACATCCAAAACGACGTCCATGGCCTTTTGTGGACGTCTCAACAACTTCTTTTAGATGGCGCGGTGCCCACTGGGTAATCGATATAATGTCTGATGAAGAAGGCACACTGACGTAAAGAATACATTTTCGTCGTATTCGCCAGTAAGTGCCCTCGTTCTAGATCAATCGTTTTCTCGAGACGTCTAACTCCTCTGCTGGTTCCTATTAGCGATATGGACCTTACGAATTAGGATCCTCTGTCTTCGAATCGAAGCTGGTAAAATAGTTGCCTCCAGGAAATGTTTACATAAACTTTCGAGAAGGCGATACGCTGGGCGAGCGATTGGTGATTTGATGAGTGACAAGTGCCATGTGCTTTGGCGCATAGCAGCGAAACTAGAATATTCCTCTTCAATCGTCCATCCTGATTGGTTAGAGCCTTCTTTCAGAAAATCGTGGCATCTCCTGGCTTTCAACCTTTCCACGTTTTCCGGTAAAAGAGAGCTTATGCCGAAACAGGATAGGTTTGTTCGACTTTTCAGCCCTTTCTTATATGAGCAAAGACCTTGTAGACCTTGAAAAATGCGGGAAAATGCCAGGAATTCTTGAAAAGATCAGGGAATTCTGTTTGCATAAATTAAAATTTCCTATCTTCTGTGTAGAATTATATTTTCTTATATAATACAAAAACTTTGGAAAACATAATTAATCCTATTTGAAAAAAGGCGCGAATAAGAGCCGATGATCATGATTTATCATAGGCATTGTGTTTCTTCGTTGTTCTTGGTGGTTTATGGTTCGTCGTGGCTCGACTGAACTCGGAGTTAATAGTCTCGTTCAACTGTTTATTAGCAATTGAATGCATCAAATGTGCACAGCCGCTAACGTGTTGTTTTTTGATTTTTGAATAATGTGATTTTTATTCTTGAGAGGGAATAAGGGATTTGAAAAATGATAAAAACGATAATTAAGAATACAGCATTACATCTTCTTGAAATATACAGTATAATTGTTCTCAATACTCTTTTTATGATTTTAGAAATTTGTATTTTTATGTGTTATTTGTGAGTTCAGAATATTGATATTCACCTTTAAACAAGCCTGAAAAAATGAAAATATAAACATTATTTCGGAAGTTACCTGAACATTAAGTAAATCAAAGAATTGAATTTTGTTTGCATTATGTTCTGAAAGAATAATTTAATTCATGTATTGAGCAATTACATGTCAAATCATTTGAAGAATTCAGGCTATTGTTGAAAATCTTGTTGAAGATTTCAGTATTTGTTTTCTTGTGTGTTCAAAGGAAAAGCTTCAAATGATTTTTGAAACATTCAAAAAACTTAGAAGATATTCAAAATGTTCAATTTTGATCTTTTTTCCAAACTCTCATAACTTTAGCGAGTTTAATGATATCAAGCTTTACTTTTTTGACATTATGCGTAATGAGATGCAGTATTGGGGAAATATTTTTCGAGAGGAAAAATTGCAAAAACTTCTTGAATTTTTCGAAAACAAATCTTTAATCTGGATTTCGGAAAAAAATTCACTTTTTTCTTTCATATCTTTTCTACATACAGCTCACAATGTCTTCTATAAGCTCTGTACATTTCAGAATGGGATCTATGTTAGTTTTTGAAAGATAATTGAGAATGTATGCCATGGCATGACGATCGCAGTGTAAAAAGCGCCCGAGAGGCTGAACTGTGAAGTTTGTGCATACGTCATTTTTTTATATTTTCATAAATCAAACTCTTGGACGCTCTTTACACTAGGATCGTCGTGTCACGGCATACGTCCTTAATTATTTCTGAAAAACTTACAGAGATCCCATTCTGAAATTTACAGGGCTCATGGAAGACATTGTGAGCTATCTATAAAACAAAGTACGAATAAAAAAAGTGGATATGTTTCGAAAATTAAGTTTGAAAAGTTGTTTTCGAAACATCCAAGAACTTTTTGGAATTTTTTCTTCCAAAAAATATTTTTCCAAAACTGCATCTCATTACGAATAATTAAAAAAAACCTTGATAGCAACAAAATTGCTAAAGTTATGAGAGCTCGAAGAAATGTTCAAATTTTTTATTTTTTCATACCTCCAAGCTTTTTGAATTTTCAAAAATCATTTTAGAGTTTTTCTTTGAACACCCAAGAGGACTAATACTAAATACTTCTAGCGTTTCTTGAGTTTTTGACAACAGAGTTAGAGCTATTTCTAACTGCCTTCCAGTCTGACAGTTCTATGGCTCCATTCCTCTTCAGGATTTGACTGGGTTATTCCAAAGTTTTGCAGTCCGGGTTGTCAAGTCTAAAGTCATGGAAAAAAATTCCATCGTAAAATTAGATCTTTGCAATAAAGAAAATCTGTTGGGTGCTAAGAAGATTGATTCAGGTTTTGCGACTCGAGATGCCCTTAGGAATACTCCATATTTGGAGGATGCAAGAAAGATCTCCGCCTAATCACAAACTAACAGGATATGTTTGTTGCTTAATCCAACTTTGATTTACGATCATGCCAATACCGCTCTCCGAAGTGCAAACAAATCCTTGGATGTCCTGGTGACTAAAAGATGGATTTCTAGTACGAAGGCTGAAAATGCAAAAAGAGAATTCAAAGCCTTATCCAATTTACCTGATGCTAAAGAATGCTTCAAGACTTACCAAAGAAGTGAGTGCCGTTTGGATAGATTTTGGGTTAATACGTTAGAAGCATACTCTCCGTCTTAAGATCTTTTCTGTTTTCTGAAAATGGTCCTGATTCTTTCTCGTGGAAACGCAGCACTAGAAAGAGGCTTCTCAATTAACAAATAGTGCCTGGTTTAAAATCTCCAAGAAAAAAGTCTTATTGCTCAACGTCTGGTACATGATTCCTTGCCTGATTTGAAATCTTTTATCGTAGATAAAACGATAACACATGCAGGTCGAAACGCACATGCGTTTCACAAGGAGAATTTACTCATAAAAGCGGAAAAACTGAAGGGAGAAAACGAACGAAAAGAATCTGAAAGAAAGTATACAATAGATAGAGGAAATATATTTTTAATATGCAGTGTTTCATTTTTAAATGTTTATTGTGCCCTGCTAAGCGTTGGTATTTTCTGGTTTTATTGTTTAGTTGGAAAGTAATGAATACTTCATTTTTGTAATATATGTGATTGTTTATTTCAATCTATTTTCTGTGATCGTTTTTCCTCTCAGTAATTCTTTAAAACCCTTCCTCATCAATCGAACTCACCTCTGAAATAGCTATACACATCACAAAAAAACCGGGAAAAATGTTATTTTTGATCCGGGAAATTCAGGAATTTGCCGGGAATTCGTGAATTGAATCTTGCTAGACACCCTGCCAGGAACCTCAAGAATCGAGTTAGCGACTGTGAGCCATCTCGAACTGAAAAGAACCTGACTTCGACTGCTGTTGGTTCAGCCTTCGCCAGTGAAATTCCTCTTGACATGGCAATGACATGTACCAATGCTAGTTATTCACTGACTTAACTTTAGTCCAACCTTCACCTGCAGAGCTCCTCTCTACATGTTCATGACCAGTGTACATTTACAAGCTAAGCAGACTCTGTCCTTGGTCCAACTTTCGCCGGTAAAACTTCTTTTAACGTGTCTTTAGCCACTAGACACGTTGAAGCTAAATCGAATCGGTAAAACATGGTCCTGACCTTCGCCAACGGACGTTTATTCTCACGTCCTTGAAACCTTGAACAGGAGTCATGCTAGAATGCTCTTGAGTTTGTCCGCTCGTCACCTTGTAACCCTGTAAATTTTCAGAACGTATCTAGCTGGCCTAGGGTGACACGATCTTTCTTGTACTTAAGCTCCTCAGAGTCCATAAATAGTTTTTACTTCATTTCGCAGATTCCCGCAGTTTCAACCTGTAAATGAGTAAAAACACAAATCATCAAAGATAAGTTTACCTATACTTATTCCAGCGCATCGAAAGTAATCCGCTTGCGCTTGCTGTCTACTGCCACTACAGTCTTTTGAACTCGGCCCTTCTTGAGTTCCCTTAGATCCTCGACTTCATAACGATCGTTGGGCAGAACAGCCGTTACCTCAAAAGGACCCTTTGACTTGGCTGCCTGCTTCTCACTTTGACGAGTATCAGCCGGCTTACATGTGACTAGGGCATGTCGCCCTCGAAATATTGCAGTGGTTAGTGAGGTTTAGACGTTCCACCTGACTGTTAACTCTAGGCGGGCGATGGCATTTAGTGTATGCTTTATGCCGAACTCTTTAAAACATTTCTAAACCGATGAAACGTGAACCCCACGTGAGAAGAGACCCACATGAATTGTATAAAATGGGATTGCCACTTTATGGGGTGTAAAAATCCCGGCTTATGCCGATTTGTGGATTCATGATTCAAACAGTTTAAGCAAACTTGGACATATTTGGTAATAATTCTTCTGATGCCTTGGAACCAATAATTTTGTTTAATTTTCTTTATTGTCTTTTCGGACGCAAAATGTCCCTGATGATTGTGCTACATTTTTACGATATTAAGGGGGTATTCTACCCAAATGGCCCTGAAATTACTACAATCTTGAGTTGTTGTAAAAGGAAAACTATTGAATATTTTGGAATAAAACTTTTTGTTTGTCAAACTACATGATTTTATAACAAATTACAATTTTGATAATACTAAAATATTGATTCAAACTGCAATTTCAACGTCTTGAAGTTGAGGCTGCAGAGAAAAGTTGCTCCACGGTTGACATGATTTTGCACGTTTGAATTATCTGAAACACAAAAACTCACATTCTTTGTATTCAGTAGACTTGTTGCTATGGTCGGTACTGAACGATATTTTATATATTGTTCTTAACCAATTTACACTACTTCTTATGCCAAATTATAATTTCCCCCTTGTTTTTTATTGTTCATTGTAAACAAAAAATATTCAAACAAATGATTTTAGCAAGATCATAGTACCGACCAAGCAAAATCATAGTACTTTGTAATTCCCAAATAAACTGGTAAAATTCAGAGCAATCGGACAAGTACTTTTGACGAAATCGTGTCAACCAGTTTCGAAAATATGCTTCCGAGAAAAAAGCGTTTAAAGATGTAAAGGGGCACTGCTTACCAATACCACAGTTGACAGTCAATCCACAATTTCAGCACCATACATCCCACCATACATTCATGGTCATCTTTCCTTGGTGAAATTTGAAAATATGCGATCAGGAAAAGCTTGACTGATAAAGCATAAAGGACTTGACCGGTGATCATACCCAATAGAGAGCGTGAACCAGCATCTTTATATTCATGGCCTTGTAACTTGGAAAATTTTCATTTTCAGGGCATATCCTTTTGCAGACACATCCTCTATATAATTGAAAACGAAAATATGGAAAGAAATCGATTTTTTCAACGATCTTCGGTAGAATACCACCTTGAAACGTGTTACTCGTGTCAAAACATTGTTTCATATCGGGTTTAATATCAACGCTTTCCAAGATTTTTCGTACAACTTCAATATCCGGATCTTACACTTGTACAACTTTGATCCACTTGGAGTCCGTTACGTCCAATACCATACATTCAACAGGATTTCGACTAAGATAATCTACATGCGCTCCTTGATCCTCGGGTCGATAAAAAATATCGAATACAAAGTCCTTTCATCCCACCATCTTCCTACTCTATAATTTATGTCTCGTTTTACAGCCGTTGAACGCATGGCACAACAGTCAGTGACTACAGTAAACCTTATTCCAATAAGGCAAACACGAAATGCTTTAAGTGCGCCGACGCAAGCGTGGCAAGCGTCTCCAAATCATAAGAGTGATAATTTTCCTGAACAGGCGTTGTCTTTTGGCTGTAATACGAGACAACTCGTTTCTGTCCGTCCTTTCTATGCAAATGCATTGCTCCTAATCCCACCGCACTCGCGTCTGTGTGTAATTCGATCTCAAGTGTAGGGTCGCCGAAAGCTAGTGTAGGTTTGTCAGTAAGTATTCGTTTTAGTCCCTGCACTGTTTTTGATTGCTCAGAACTCTATCTCCATGGAGTTTCTTTTCGTAGAAGTTCGGATAGAAGAGCAACGATTTTAGCAAAGGTTTTACTAAACTTCCTGAATAGTTTTCGAATCCGAGAAAAGAGCGTAGTTCTTTTATGTCATTAGGTTCTGTAGCTTTAATTGCAGCGTTTCTTTTATGTGAGCCCAGACGCACCCCGTTCTCCGAGATCTCCCTCCCAAGATTATCGATGGTACTTCGCAGAAACTTACATTTTGTTATGTTTGGAGTGATTCGTCGATGCTTGAAGCCATCATTAATATGTCATCAATAAAAATCGACGCGATATAGGATCTCAGATCGCCGAGTGCTCTGTTTATCGACCTTTGAAAGACCACCACCGAGTTCCTAAGGCCGAAAGGAGTCCTCAGGTATTTGAAATGTCAGTTCAGGGTCACAAATGCCGTGAGCTCGATGGAATCCTCGTCACTATGAATTTGATGAAACCCCGATTCTAAATCCAGAGAAGTGAAATACCTCTTCCCTGATAGACGATCAATCTGATCTTCGATATGCGGTAACGGATGCACAGCAGATTTGATTTGTTTCTTGAGAAGACGATAGTCCATGCAAAAACGAGGTTCGTCCTCCTTTTTTTCTTAACAGAATGGGCCTAGCACAGGGCGATTGACTTTCACGAATTATGCCAGTCTCTTCCAGCTCTTCAACGTTTTGCTAGACAGCTCTGCGTTTTTTGTAGGTTAACTGGCAAGGTAAATAATTCACAGGTTCATCGTTTATCAGTCTGATTTTCATCTTTGTATCCTCAGCTTTACCTGGTCCCTTCTCATTTAACGCGATAGCCGTTGCGATATCGGTTTAGTAATAAGACTAACTTGTCTATTGTTTTATGATAATTTATTCCCGAAAATTGTACATCCTCTGCAATTATCTTTCTTACACTGCTTTCAACTAGATTTACTGTCATTGGTAGTACTTGCTCATTTTCTACCATAAGCTTCTACCCAGTTGCGTCCATGATTGACTTTACTCCATGAGTTGCAAGTATGTCCTGACCCACTGGGGTTCTTCTCGACAACTGTTCATCTGGAACAAAAAACATTTCTACCTCAAATAATACACCATCGACCCGGAGGTGCGCTTCAGCACGAGCAATTGGTATCGTCAATGTGGAGTTGAAGACTGATAATGTATCCTGAGTCTGAACTAACTTCATTCCGAGGGCATGTGCTTCCCTGAATCTAATTTAATTGAGCAATCGCTCCCCAAATCGACAATGCATTCAGTCGTGACGTCGTTCACGTTGCAACACCTAATCGTTTTTTGTACTTTTAACTTATCTATTTGAAACACTTGCAAACCTTCCTTCATGTCGGATAGTCATGTTCTTTTCGTTTCCCTATTTGATTTGTTTTTCGACCAACAGTTTTCTTCCCTATGGCCTACTTTGCGGCAAAGCCTACGTGTTACTTTTTGAGCCTAAGATATTTTTTTCATTTTTAACAGTTCCTGTTAAGGTCGTTCTGCAACGCGTTGACAGGACTGCGGTGCAGGGTCTAACTTCAGTTTATTCAACTTTTCAACCTTTTCAAACCACTAGGTTTGAAGGTCTTGACCCGGAATGCTTTTATACAAAGCTGACAATTGAGTGGCAAGACGTGATCTCTGGAACTGCGCCTTGTATGCGAGTCCCAATCTCTTGATCGTTCCCTATCTCGCCTTCTCTCGCGTTTCTTCGCCACACGTTCACGGGAACTACCTATTTCCATTTTTGTAAACAGGGTAGGACACCAGTAGCACTGTTACCAGACTGCCTTACTAATTATATTTTCGTCGTATTTGCGAGCAAGTGCCCTCGTCCTAAGTCAATCGTGTCCTTAAGACGACTTACTCCTCTGCTGGTTAACATCAGCGATATGGACCTTACAAATTGGGATCCTTTGTCTTTGAATCGTAGCTTGTAAAATAGTCGCCTCCAGAAAATGTTTACATAAACGTTCGAGACGGCGAAATTCTGGGCGAGTGATTGGTGATTCGAGAAGTGAATCTGTGATATGCTCACTCTCTTTTACAAATTCTATATTCGTCGATCCATTTACATTTGTTTTATTCGTCTTTGTCAATTGGTGAGAAACTACCTTACCCTATCTTCCGTGCTTGTGAAGTTGATATCAATTAGAAGAGTCCACTCTTTACCGAACAGATAGGCTGAGCCTATTTCTTCTTTGTAAATGTTGCCTTTCAAATCTATGATGTTCACTCGAGTGGTCCGCACTCCGACCATTGCAAAAAGTATAATGAAGGTGCTCATCCTAGAAATAATGCATTAGCTGATTAGCGCGGATACGGCTTCTTTCGTCACCTATTTGTTATTGTGTAACTTTTCTGTGATTACAGCTCCAAACTAAGAAGGAGAGTTTGTTTTGTTTTTGATGATTTATAAGTTTAACAAAATCTCCTGGTTCGTATATATTTTGAGGGAGCACAATTTTCGAATCCTAAAGTCTCTTTTTCCTTTTTTAATTTGTAATCGCCCTCGTGCTTTCCTCAAATAATTTTCGTGTCTGTCTTCCCACATCTTAATAAGTTTAGAATACTTTCGGCATGGTGTGGTGGCAAGAGATAAAGGTAAATTATCTCCTTCACCGAACATGAGTCCAAACGGGGAAAAATCTGTGCCTTCATGCTTCATTGTGTTGTAAACAAGTGTAAGGTTTTTAGATTTCTACCCCATTTATTCTGGTTTTCTTCGATTTTTGTTTTCAACGGATTTTAAAGGGTTGAATGTGATCTTCCAAGTTATCCGCTGCTTTGGGGGTGGTAAGCAGTTGTCTTGATATGCTGTATTCTAAATAAGTTTTCTAAATCCTGAATTAATTGTGACACCAAAATATTTCGTCAACATATCTGTAATACTCGGGAATTCACTGGTTTTAGGTAGGTACCGAACATATTCATAGCTACCTTCTCATTTGGCTGTTTAGGAGTGTCTGTGATGATTGCTTCAGCTCGGCTTATAATTATGACGGTTTCCTGTAATGAACATGTGGGCCATTCTTTAACGTAGTCGATGACTTCTTTTTCCATATTTTTCCATTTCCCAAGCGTCCTTGCCCTTTTCGATGGTTTTATTTTCGTCCTAATGCTGGGCCATAACGGATCCATGAGATTTTGTGATGAAATCCGTTTTTCCTGGTAAGTTAATTTGCTCTGTAGTGCGTAGCAATACCGGAAATCGCTGTCTGGTTATTTGAAGCACAGAAAGTTCAGCATTTCTTCTATTTGAATTTCTTCTATAGGTGTGATTGCAGGATCGTCGAAATAAAATCGGAGGATACTCAACTGTCTCCTCAACAGTTCTAGCGCAACTTCGTCTAGGATGGTAAGCCACTTTTTCTCATAATATACTGAGAGTTTAACAGTGTTTATATCTTTTGTGCCTCTTTTTTGTATTTTCTTCCACAGCTTTCCTCCAGCATAAGGTTAAGTTTTTAAGTGCCGTGGCATGCGCGGAGAAGTTTTTTATAAATTTCCTGTAATGTCCTGCAAGAGCTAGAAAAAATTAAACTTCCTTAGCGTTTTCCGGTATTCTGAAATTTATTATTCTAATTTTAATCCTATTTCTTTTAATCTTTGGAATATGTCGAAAAGTTTTTTATTATGTTCTTCTATGGTGTTTGCGAAGACGATATATCGTCCAAAGAGCCGAAGCATTGTCTACCTACGAGTTCTCGAGACGCATTATCCATCATGCGCTGGAATCTGTCTGGCATTTCTCTAAACCAAACGGTAACCTTTTTGCACTCAAAGTGACCTAGAACTTGTCGAGAATGCTTTGTATTTTTTAGGTTCTTTAGCCATGGTATTTGGTGAAAACTTGAGCTAAGGGCGAAGGCTGAGAAGAATTTGGCTTGTCCTAGGTTATCGAGAATTTCATCAATGACGGGTAATGGGTATGCATCCTGATCAGTATGTTCGTGATTATCGATAGGAATGTGTAGAATCGATCTTTTCTCGTTACCAATAATTTTTTCTGTCAAAATGCAGTCAAACTAGGGATTCCTCTTCGACAAGCGAGGAGAAAAACTACCTAAAAAAATCCATTATTATAGAGGAAATAGAGAATGTAGGCTTCTTTTCCGAAACCTCTGCGACATAATGAAACAGTTTAAGCCTAAAAATTATTCTGCTTGAGGAGACCTGAAAATTTGTATTCTTTTCATCGATACTTTCAACCTGCTTTCGAGTTATCTTCTAAAATGTGTATTTGTATTTGTTTCTTTGTTTCTTGACAGGTCAATAGGTCAATAGGTTCCCTGCAAGAGCCAAAAAACCTGTTTTCTCTACCTTTAACCATTGTTCAAAAATAGAACGCATCGTCGGCGCCCAACGGAAACATGTAGACTTTGTTTCTATTCGCCAACACTACAAAACTGCTTCGTTTACTTTCAGGTATCAATTTTGCCATCCTTTTTCATAGGGCGCCTGGACTTGGCACAACTTTCTACATAAATAATCTTGCAATTAGAAATTTTATTTTGAAAATCCAAAAATAAGAGTGGAAATCAAGCCGTTCAGATGACACGAGATAGCATATAGATTCAAAGTTTGTGTTGTACATGGAATAAAAAGCTTTTGGCAAAATACCTTCTAATATTAAAAAATTAGTTGGCGACATTTTTACGAGTATCTGATCCTTCAACTCGCCTTCAAAAATACCTTAGATCTCACGATATATCGCCAAGCGCGCACCCATACGAGAGCATAATCTTCGATAAATCACCAGAAATCAGTGATTGAAAAAGTCGCTGATTGACCTCAATTATTTCGTTGAACTTTCGATAATAAAAAATGTTCAAGGCCATAGTTTATCTACTCGTGGCCAGCTATAAGTATACACTTACCGCTTGGACGGGCGCCCCTCGAGTCAGCGCCAGTTTATCGGCTGTTCATTCATATGGTCCTGAGTGTTTACCTTCGCCTAGTCAGTCGTCGCTTCAAATCTGGTTCGAACTGGATTTCTAATTTCTCTCGCTTCAGAACCACAACCCCCGACACTGGCGCACGTCTAGGCGATAAGTGTACTAAATTAGGTGTTACAAAATAAATGTATATGTACAGCAAAATATAATACAAAGGAAGAAAAAAAAATAGAACTTTGACCTCTTATTTGAATTAATACTCAATGAACTGGACTATTTTTCCTAGGCGCTGATTTATTACGCTTCTAACACTCGGAAATCTCCCTCCCACCAACTATGCTAATTTGTGTAATCAGGCAAATCCGATTTTAATTCACATAGCATTGGAGTAATAGCTCCCAGTCAAGGTAAATAGTTCTCTTTCACAGGAGAATATAACCAGTCCCACGCCAGACCATATGGGATGGTGATATTCTTATATTCTTTCATGAACATAATTCTTTCATTTACCATTATTATCTGAATGTAACTTCTAATAACTGCGCCGAAAAGAATAGTAGAAACAGAATCCAATCTTTATTTTGAAGGTGCAAACCAGCATTTTAAGGTACTGTAGCGACGCACAGTGGTTCAAAATCGAAAAGTTGTGTTCATAATCGCCTACAGGTCGTATTTCTTAACCGATTTGAATTTTTTT
>WSXT02094899.1:0-11613 GCA_011762715.2 Neuroterus valhalla
ATGTCCACTTTTTGAGACACCCTGAGCCCGGAAAACAGGTTTTTACGAATGTGTCTGTCTGTATGCATGTATGTATGTATGTATGTATGTATGTATGTATGAATGTATGTCTGTATGTATGTCTGTCTGTTAGCACGATAACTTTCTAAAAAACTAATCGATTCTATTAACGTTTGGTACACTTTTTCAGTGTCAGAAACTGAAGGTCAAGTTCGTTAGCCAGCTATTTTGGATGAAAAATCAGAGAGGGGGACATTTTGAAAAATTTTTTAGACTTTTTTTTCATGCCCTAAAAATTGTAAGTACATTTTTTTGTAGCGCGAAAAAATTGAAATAATTTATCTGAGTCATTTTTTTCGATAAAAACAAAATTGTCGGAGTTATGGTATTTTGGAAATTCGAAAATATAAAAGAAAATGAGAATTTCTACCGAAAGAACAAAAGATTGAAAAGAAAGACAGAAAAAAAAATGTTTTTTCTTGGAAGCCCTACAAGATCGTGAATACAACTTTTCTAATTTTCTCAAAAAATCGAAAATTCCAATTTTGATCGCACAAAAAATAATGAAAAATAATCTGTGAACTCGATAACTTCCGAAAGAATGATCATATTCGATCGTGCTTTAGCACCCATTTTTAGGGACCACAAAGACGAGTCAATTTCGTTAACCGGCAATTTTAGATCAAAAATAAAAGAGGGGGAGCATTTTGAAAATTGTGTTGAACTTCATTTTGAAAGATCAAAAAATTGTAGATTGTGCGGTTTCTTGTAGTAGGTAAAAAAGGAAACAATTTTTCCTCATGAGTTTTTTTTGAAAAAACAGAATCGTCAGAGTTGTGGCATTTTCAAATTGTGAAATATAAAAAAATGAGATTTTTTAGCTAAACAAAAGAAGATATGAAAAAAAGGTATAGGAGAAACAATGTTTATTTTTGGGAGCGCTACAAGATAGTCTTCACAACTTCTTGAATTTTCTCAAAAAATCGAAAAATCAAATTTTGGTCGCATGAAAAGTGATGAAAAATAGAAAGTTTCATTTTTTGGTCCAACAATGCAAGGTACGGGAAAATATAAATGAAAAAAATTCTGCACCATAAAAAGATATACGAATTTTGTAAAAATTTACTTTTTGATAGGGCAAGTAGTTTTTGCTTCATATATAAAAAAAAACCATATAAAAAATGAAAAAAACTAACTTTTGGACGATTGTGACAAGCTTAGGAAAAGATAAATGGATAAAAGTTCCCGAAAAAGATCTATAAATTTGTTTACATTTTTCCGATTTGACGCATAGTTTTTGCTCAAATCATATAAAATAAAATAAAACATGAAACAATTATATTTCCAGAAAAGTACACAACATATGAAAAAAAATTAGGCAACAAAACTTTTCTACCGCTTCAGACGAATTTTGATCGAGTGCGCAGCACGAGACACGAGATGAGAATGTATTTGTTAAAGCCGGAAAAGCTTTAACAGAAGAGAATCCACAATCATCCAATTAAAGAAGTCGACATTTCGCTATTGAGTTTCAAAAGCTTTGTATGTAAATGTAGGGAAGTACAAAGACCAAGCGTGTAGCGCGAGGTTAATGTGTAACCGAGCGCGGAGCGCGCCCCAGGCGCGCTCAAACTTGCGAGCGAAGCAAGCCGCGAGATGAGAATGTGCCCGCGCAGCGGGCAAATTTTTTTGAATACAGCTATGAAATTCTCTTCCCAATGATAAGCCTTTATTATTCCGGCAAGATCAGTTTTGTTTCAATAAATCTAATACTCCGTTTTTAAGGGTTTTTGGGCATCTATTATTGATGATAAAATCGCTGACAGTCGCGCAAAATTTTTCCTGGGATTTTGAAAAATCTTTAGGATGGCCTTTCTATTTTTTTCCAAAATACTCTTTTAGTTGGGTTCACTTCAATCCCACTATTGCTTCAAAAATAAAAATTATCTTGGTGAGAAAATCAACTATTACATTTTTCATTCAGTAACCACTATTTGTTGTTCAAAAATCATATACCTGATTGAAAATTCAACAACTTGTCCTTTTGAGTTAAGGACTCATATGTTCTGGTAGAAAATATTAGTACTTGGTAAAAAATTAACTTCTTTTATAAGAATCCATTTATTTTCTTGAGAATTGAACTACTTTCTTCTAAAAATTAAAATACATTTATTGGAATCATAGTTCCTTCCTAGATGAAAAAGCTTTCCTTTGTTGAAAATTCACTTCTGTTGTTCAACATTTGTCTCTATCGTTTGGAAATTTGTATCAATTGATTGATTGGAAGAAAAAATTTGGTTGCAGATTTATCTTTTTTTGTCAAAAATACAATTCTGTCTTTGAAAATGTATATCTTCAAGTTACAACTTTTTCCAACAAAAATGCCACTGTTGGGTTGAAAATTCGTATCTTTGGTATATTCCAGCTATTTTTATTTCAAAATTGAAATTTATTCTTGTTGAAATATAATATATTACATTTTTGTTTGGGAATCCATCTATTTTACTGATGATCCAGATACTTGGTTGGATATTCAACTCTCCTGTTGAATATTCATCCTCATTGAATACATAAGAATAAAAAATATTTATTGGAGAGTTATCTATTACCGTTATGAATTATTATTCTTTTCTGTTGAGGGAACTTTTCTGGTAGAAAATTCGTTTATTTTTGGTATGAAACTGATTATTACTGAGTGAAAAATTTAAATAAAATAAGGAAATAAATCGTCTACGCGATTTTTCCCAGGCGAGTTGCAACGAAATTCCTACTAATGAGCGTAGATTCGCATTTTGCTTAAGTTATCGTCAGCAATTGTAGGTCTGACGGATTTGAATCGAAAATTTGTGATGATGAATGGCGCCAGATAGAAGTCAAGTGAGTAATAAAATACTGGTAAAGCAATGACGCAGGGGAAATTGTGAAATGTAACGAACTTATTGTTCTGGAAGTTCTGGTCAGAATCGCTCCGAAAAATTTATTCAGCACTGGCAGCTCTCTTGTGTGAAAAACTCTACCGCAAGAGCTTATTGTATTGATTAGAGAGCGGAAGAGCATTCGCGGTTTTTATTTCCTCTCTTTCTTCTTGAGATATAGATCGTATTTCAGCTACTTTGTCTTTGTCAAAATTTTTTTTTCTTTTGAAAAGAGATACATCATAAAACAATATAAGAATACATTATATTGTTTGATATCGTACAAAGCACTTGTAAACAAAGGATCATTTTAATCTGGAGACAACTTTCATGAGATAAAAAGAACGGAACAAAGAGGAGCAGGAAGAGGATTTGGAGCAGAGATGGCTATGGATAGTTCCCCGACCCGCTTCCCTTTCCCTACTCTAAGTTTTCCCGTGTTTTCTCGGGCGATTGTCAATTAGTCGACAGCTACTTGCGACCTCTCCCCCCACTATTGAGCTCCCTAGCACACAGTGGTTCAAAATCGCGATTCTGTAGTCAAAACCTCGTAAATCGGCAGTTTCCGATCGAGATGAAATTCACTGCACGTGTATAAGGTGCATTTCTGTCGAGAAATCCAAAAGAGCAGATTTTCATATATATTAGTTTCGACAAGGAATACGCTCAAAGTCAAACGTTCTGCTGAACACTTGATACGCAGCTGAAAAGTCTCGCGTGTCCGAGTGAAATGTAAGTGTCGAAAAAAGGCAGTTGCAAGTAATAAAATAAAATAATAATGCACGCGTCTGAAAGAGATGTCGGAACGCTCGCGCTCCTTTCTCTATTTCGCACAGTAAAAATTCCGAAATTCAATAAGGGACTAGTTACCGAGTCCGCATCAGGCCTCTTCGATTCTTACTGTGTTGCACGCGGGAAGGTGTCCCCAATAAAGTGGCGCTGAAATTTTTTGCCCTAGTTTGCCCGTTTTCTTTTGGGAACGATTTCTTTGAGGCGGCCGGCGCACTGTTTCACGTGCCTGGCGCAGCGCATAGCAAGAGTATCGTCGCATGGGCGATACGGGAAATTAGAAGGGAGTCTTCAAGCTTTTTTTACACGAAGAAATTGCTGAGAATACTAATCCCTGTCGTCGAATGTTTTAACTAAATTTTTTCTTACTTGTACATGATGATCACTTCGACTTTCTTTAAATATACAGATACAAAGAAACTTATTTTTCTAACTATACTTTTATCAATATATTAACGTAAGTGTTAATCAACTTTTAATCATTAACGAAGATTATTATGAAATTCTTCATTTACTTGTAATATAAATAAAAATTGATGTTTTCAATGTAATGAACTTCTTCCAGAATGAAAAATTGATTGCACAATTATTTTTTACAAATTTATGAAATTACCGTGAATTACCGAAGAAAACCGAAAATCTATGGAAATTTTTTAATTGAATTTCAGTTTATTCACCTTGAGTTACCAAAAATTACCTTCAGGACTGGTGAAAATTACCGGAAATTTTTATAAATTCCTTGAAATTTTAAAATTCAATTTTAGGTTATTTATCTTCAGTTACCATGGATTACCTGTGGAATTAGTAAAAATTACTCAAAAATTTTATAAATTTCCGTAAATTCATGGAAATTTTCGAATTTAATTTGACGTAGTTTATGGTAAGCTATCATAAATTAGCTGTGAAAATAGTTTGAATTACCCAGAATTCTCATGAATTCCCGGAAATTATTGGAAATTTTTGAATATAATTTGAGGTGATTTATGGTAAGTTACCATATTTTCTAGTGAAATTCCCATAAATTACCCCGAAAACGTAAATAAAAGTTGATTTTCATTCCATACTCTATTTTTCTATGCAAATCAGCAGCCATTTTGTGTCCGCCATTTGAAATTTTGAAAAACAAATATAATTTTCGAATTCAGCGACCCCGAAAACGTAAATAAGAGTTGATTATCATTCCATCCTCTATTTTTGTATGTAAGTTGACCGCCATTTTGTGTCTGCCATTTTGGATTTTAAGAAACAAATATCATTTTTGAATTCAGTGACCTCAATTTTTCCAGTTATGTAACTTTTAGCACGATTATTACATGTTTAGGGGTTTTGACCGGAAATTTGGTATTTCGAACCACTGTGCAGCGGTGAGATGCCTTCCGACGCACATGGCGACAAGCATTAACGATATATTCGTCGCCATATCTTTTATTATATTCTACTATTATTCTTCTCCACTGAACCTATATTTGAGTTGGTATTTCTAGAGTTGTCCTTCCGAGAATTTCGCTCGTCGGCAAGACGGCCCGAGGGGTTCGGAGAGGCACTCGCCCCACCCACAGTACCGGGTGACTTTCGCCACTAACGTACTGTCTAGAGATGGGAAAAGTATCGATAAATATCGATACATATCGATATTTCCTCGTATCGGAAGGAATCGACACATTTTCCTCTTAACGATACATATCGATATTTTCTCCGATTTGTCCCTCCCGAAATGTTGGCATTGTTGTCTCTCTCTCTGACATGCTGCGGCACAAGCGAGCGGTGTGGACAGACTGAAAAGGCCGTAGACTGCGAGACAAGCGACATAAGCTACTATTGCGCGGGTAATTCAAAATTCAATTCGGGTACAGTAATGTGAGTCTCGTGTCCTATTTCATGGCAGTGCGAAACGAATAGCGAATCAGCAAAGGTCATTTATAGAAATCTGACTTCTCAAACATATGCTTTTTGATGTTCCATTGTTCTCAAAATTGTCAAAAGGGTGAAAATAACGAAAAAAAAACGATGGCAAGTACTTTTTGTAAGAAGAAAATAGTCGAAAAATGTTAATAAATCTTAAGAAAACGTACAATGTTTAGAAAACAATTCTGAAATTGTGCTCGATGACCCTTCTACTCCTTCTGCATCTCAGCCCGGAAAACCGCAAACACTCCGGAAACGAAAAATCCAGGGAGAAGGCATGATTGATTAATGTGTCAAAAAAGTCACATTGATTTTGAATTATTTTTAACTGCGAAACTTTGCAATAAGGTCAGGTGATGATAGCGAGGGAGGGGGAAGTTATCGATAAATATCGATATTATCGATACTTTCTTCAGTAATATCGATATGTATCGATACGTTGTTTCACCGATATTTCCCATCCCTAATACTGTCAGAGCAAACCGTGTATCCGAGCGGAAAATTCGTTAATGCGCGAACGACGAAAATTACATGGAAAGAGTTTGTACGTTCCTTACTGTTTACATTTCAGCTCCTGCCAAAGTTGTCTCAAAGCCGTTTGGGCCAAACCGAAAACCCCACAACTTGCGCGGCAGCACTGCATCCTGCTATTTTGATTTCATTCTCCGTAATGTTTTTGTTCAATATTTGGAATTCTAGTATCCCGTCATGGAGGTAAATTTCAACACGATCAGCAATGCCTTGACAATAAATAAACATGAGTATAACAATGTAAATAAGTTTTTGAAAAACGTATAGTAAGAGAGTAAGAAATAGCTAATAGGTGTAGATTCTGAAAATATAACTATGATTCTAGGACGGCTTCCGTTCCCAGTGCCGGTAGAAGTAACACGCGAATTGTGCAGTGCTGTCTTTGTTTGGCTGGTGTGCAGGAGAGAACTGAGGAAATACGGTGATTGTATGGTGAGTGAAGAAAACAGGAGTAAAAGTGATAGTGTGAGTGGAGGAAGAGGCGTAAGTGGTGTGGGAGGTAAAAAATCTTTAGTTTTTGATGAAAGTGGACTTGGAGGTTAAGTTGCTGGAGGGGAGAAACTGGGTGGACTGGCAGGTCTAAGAGTGGTTACGGTGAGAGTGGATGATAAACGAGTGCATGTGCGTATAAAAGGGTTTGGAATGGTGTGATAACAGTGGTTTTTTGGGTGTTTGGTTGTTTTTGGAATTGAGTGATGAGTGACAGTCAAGGGACAAAGGGAGGCAAGGAGAGAAAAGTAGATCACGAAATGGTCGGGACCAGTCCAGCTGCGAATAACAGACGGCTGTCAGTGAGAAATAATTAAACGGATGCAAAAAGGGACAGAGAGGGTTCAGAAAAGGAAGAGGAGCTTGTTTCAGAGAGTGACAGCAGTGACAGTGCTAGTGACCTCTCCGAGGCGGCAGCACTGACTGGCCGAGAGTCAGAGATGTTCGCCAAGATAAAAGCGCTTGCAATTGGTTCTAGGGAAGAAACGTGGGGAAGGTTGGAAAAATATAGAGAGGAGATTTGAGGAAGATTTGATGATGTGGAAAAGCAAGGGAAGGAGATGAAAAGGGATATAACAGGAGTCCGAAGGAAATCGGAAGATTGTGAAGAAAAATGGAAAATTTGGAAAGATAAGGTTTGGGGCAAATTGTAAGTGATAGAGAAGAGGCAGCAAGAGAGTGGAGGGAAAGTGAGAACAGAAATGAATGCATTAGAGGAAAGAATGAATAGATTGGAATTGAAAATTGAAAGAGAAAGACAGGTGCAGGAGTTAGCGGAGTCGCAGAGCAATATGATGCAAGTAGGAATGCGGTGGATGAAAAGTTGCGAGTAAGACTGAAGGCGGTGGAAAGAAGAATAGAAGGAAAAAAAGAACGAAGAGACAGAAAAATATAATAATAAAGGGTATGAAAGTAGACAGTGGAAATGGAGAAAAAGAAATTAAGAACCTAATAACAGTTATTTGTGCAGAGGTTACTCTGGAAGAGATCAAAAAATTAGAAGGGAACGAGGACAGGAAAGAATGCATGTTTTGAGTAAAAGTAGGTAGCGAAAGTGAGAGGTTTGAGATTTTGGGGAAGAAGAAGTTGTTGAAGGGAAGAAGGGAAAGAATTGAAGAAGATTTGACATTGAAGAAGAGGAAAAGAAAGTGGCTTATGAGGCATAAGGCGTGGGATGAGAGGACAAAAGGTAGCAAAGTGAGATTAAGGAGAGACAGGATATGGTTAACGGAGAGGTCTGGTTGTGGAACGACGACGTAGAAGAATTAAGAGAGGGTATCAAACAAGTGTCAAATGAAAAAGAGAAAAGATATGGTAAAGAAAATACAGCTACCAAGTTGGGGTTCACAAAAGACAGGAGGACTTGAAAGCAAGGAAGAAGGGGAAAGAGAAAGACGAAAGAATAGCCTTTTGGAATGTGTTAGATTTGAAAAACAAGGACAAAGGGTTTTGGGGGAAGGAAGTCATCGAGAAAAGATCACGTCGAGAGGCGAGGAATGGGTGACATGTTGTCAGGGGTAAAAGAGGAAATAGCGGTTAAGGAAGACAATAATAAGGAAGAAAATCACAGAACAATGGTGCGGAGAATTAATATAGGATATAAGATTGTGACAGTGGTATGTGTATATAGGAGAAGGGGTGAAGAGGAAGGATGGAGCGTGATACAGAAATCGACAGAGGATAGAGAGGAGGGGCTGGTGTTCATAGGAGAGGATTTGAATGCGTGGACTGGGACACAAGGGGGAGAAGTGTGGGACGAAGAAAAGAAACTCTTCATTAGAAATTCAAAATATGGAGAGGTGGATAGGAAGGGTAGGAGGCTTCTTGAACTGCTGGGAGAGGAGGGGGGCTGGATGGTTCATGTGTAACGGCAATCCTAAGGCAGATGAAAAAGGGGATATAACGTTTACAGGTAGAAGGTATACAGAAATAGATTACATACTGTCAGAAGAAAGGATCAAGAGTATGATGGTTAGAATGGAGTAGGTAACGAGATAGGTTCCGAGAATTTCACGGTGATAGCGACTTTGAGAGGTAGAGGACGTAGGCATGGCAGAGGGAAGAGAAAAGGAGGAAAAGTAAGAAGATCAAACATAGGCAGTTGGGGAGAGGATAAGTTGAGAGAATTTAGAGAAAAGATGGAAATCGGGAGGCGTGGAGAATGAAAGAAGGAGAAGTAGACACGCTGCTAGAAAAAAAATTGAAAAGGTGAGGGAGGAGTTCCGACCCATGGAAGATAGAGAGTAGAGAAGGAGGGGATGGTGGGTTGATGAATGTAGGGAAAGAAAAGACAGGATCAAGGAAAGTGTAGAAAAATTGAGAGAAGGGGAACTAGAGGAAAGAGAACCTAATAGAAGGAGACGAGCCTACGAAAGGATGTTGAGAAAAAAGAGACAGGAGGATCAAGTAAGATACATGGAAGAAGTCGAGAGATCGGTTAGGGAAGTGAGGAAATGGGAAGTTATATACAAGGAAAGAGGGGGAAGGAAGGGAATAAATGAGGAAATAGGAATGGACAGAATATTCAATCTTTTCTAGGGGGTGTTGAAAATAGGGTAAAGGGCGAATGAAGAAAGGCAGTAGCGGGAGATGATGACAGGGGGGATTAGATTTGGTAAATAGAATACTGGGAACAGGCAAACTGTTTTTACTGGCATACGCAGGCGATGCAGTACTTGTAGCAGATGACGAAAGAGGCATGAATCTGATGGAGTTAGTGGAGGAGTTCTGCAATCCAAATTGTTCGACTTTTCGTGCTTGAAAATCAAATTTTTGTGTTCTGGTACTTTAGATTTCTCAAGGTTCTTTTGAATCAACGAGCAAAACAGGATATAAGAACGCTGTTTTTGGATGCAAGTCTGGTTATGCAAGTTGCTACGAAAAAGTTCAAGTTTTTACTCTGCCTAGCGATAAGAAAGTTATTAAAATCTATGAAAAAGCTATTTTAGGAGCTGATTTCAAACTAAAGCTGAGGCATGTGATTTACGTAAAACATTCCAATCCTGAGGATCTTCTAACGAAGCATCCGATACTTGGAAAGGATTGGTCTGTCATTAGAACAGTAAATATGTTTATTGTTTTTTGACTTCTGTTAACAGGGTGGTGACTCGACCGGGAAACTGGAAAACTCCAGGGAATTTTATTTAATTTTATTTATTATTTGACCTAGACCAGAGGTGTCCAAAGCGTGAGCAACGGTGTTAATAACTTTCACTCGTCAATCCTCTCTCTCTCAGCACCTTGGATGCGTTTATTGGTAAGTGCGATGTGGAAAGGTGTCCTCGGCAGCTGAGCTGAGTTAAAGTTGCGCGCAAGTAGGAGTGGGCACGCGTAGTCAGACGAAGCCCGTGGCGAAACGAGAAGAAAATTCTCGATGAAGCACTTCGAGGAGGGAAAGAAAGGAAAAGCGTGCTAATATTGCGTTGGACACCTCTAGGCCCTTTATATTTTACCGTGGAAATTTTTGGATACAATATACTTTATAAGAGAAAGGATTTGTATTTTTTTTTTATTATTAGAAAACCTTTTGAAAATTCTTTACTCTATCAGAATTTTTTGTCTGACTCAAGTTTGATAATCGAATCAATGAGAGCCCAAATAAAAAAAAAAATTATTTTCTAAATTTTTTCAGAAGATGCATTCATAACGTTTTATTTGCTTTCTCCTCATTTATGAACTCGAGACAAGGAACTTAGAAAAATTTATTAGAGTATTTATTTCTGGGCAGGGTGTGCCGTTAAATAAATATAATTCCACTTGGAACAGGGAATTTTTCACATAGAACGTGAAATTTCCAAAACAGATATTATTCGGATTTAAAATAAGGGAAATTGGACTTATCGCTTTTCCCATTTCAAATTCGACAACATTTGAAAGTCCCTTCTCCTTGAGTTTGAATAAGTGGAATTGGAGTTATTTCAATTGAAACTTTCGTAGATGTAGTTAAAGATTTATTTGTTTAGTTAAACATTAATTTCTTTTAATTGAAAATTTGAGTATTCAAATTCTGGTTGACAATTTATCTTTTTCAGTAAAAGTCAACTTATTTTTTAGGATAAAAGTAATTATTTCCCCCGTTCAGAAATTAATTTCCTTGTTTGAATATTCAGCTTCATGGATGAAATTGATGTACTTCAGTTAAATATTGATCATTCTGAATGAAAATTCATAATTTAGAAACTTAAATAATTATGTACATTTATCATTATTCATTATCATAACGAAGCAAAATAAATCATTGCCTAAATTAAAAAATAAATATAAACTCTTATAATTTAGTTGGATCGAGGGTCAATTCCAATATTATAAATTTAAAAAGGAAGAATTTAATTGAAATCAACTATTTTCATAGTTTACGATACTTACATATGCTAATGCTACAAATTAAATATCTTTGTAGACTAATTGTATGTATTCCGTGAGAAGCGTATTTGTATATAGTCATAAAAATGATGGTTTCCTTACTTTCTCATTAGTCTCTATGAGTTAATCGGATATTTGAGATATTAAAAATATTGTTACAAGAATAATATATGCAAAACAACGTGTTTGAATAATTAAGTTGAATCAAATTAGAATTTTCCCCGTGCTATAGAATGATGATCGGCCTAAAAGCACAGCCAGCGACGCCACGCTGCTGCGGTCAGATCTCACGTCACATTTACTCTACATGCCTTGATAATATTGCCACCCGCCTCACAGTGCTACCAGTCAATGGAAAAATGGGATATGGCAAGAAAATTTGCAAACATCGAGACGAAATTGGTACTTATAAGGATTTTTGGGTCGCTGAACAAGAATATTGTGTCAAAATAATCGAGAATTGATTAAAAGTGCAAAATTTTTGCAATTTACCTTCTTTACATTCTCATCCAGAGAAGGTATTAGATTTGTGTGAAATTTGGCCCCCCCCCCCCCCCGTTTTTGTCAAATGTCCACGTTTTGAGACCCCCTGAACCCGAAAAACAGGTTTTTACGAATGTGT
>WSXT02094921.1:0-11613 GCA_011762715.2 Neuroterus valhalla
TCGTCTCCCCTTCAACTCTTCGAAAAATGTAACTGTGATTCTTGCTTCTACCCAAAAATCCCATACAGATCGTTTTCTTTATTTATCATATACCTACATTCTCTTATCATCTATCTCATCATGAATGTCACTACCCTTTTCCATCTGCTCTCCTTTTCTATTTTTTCCGGATGTTCCGGCTCCCTCCCCTCCATCAATACAATATACCATCTGTTGTTCCTTGACTCCACGATTTTTCTAACTTTCTCAATCTTCTCCTATCTTGACTAGAAAATCGGTTTTGTCTAAAAATCCATATTTTCTCTGAAATTTCTTCCTGATGGTGAGAAACTTACTTTTTTTGTTGGGAATCTTATGTGGTTGAAAAATTCATTAGTTTCGGAACATTAAGTGCTATTGCGGATTGATTATTTTGTTGAAAAATCGTCTCCTTTGGTGGAAAATTATTCTCTCTGATTCAGGATACGACTTTTTTTATAAGATCTCAATTATATGGTTGGGGATGGACCTTTCAACAAAAATCCAGACAGGAAATGCAAATACTCAAAACGAAGTTAGATTTGAATGTAGAAAAGAAACTGGGAATGGGGAGTAGGATCAAAACATCTCCCTCATCTTCTAAATTGTATACACTGGAAAAAAAAGTTTTTGGGCCACATAAATGCATTTACTTGAATCCTATTTCTCGGGATCAAGAAAATATTCTTGCACAAGAGCAATTTTTATTTGAATCAGGTAAATGTTTTGCTGATCTAAAGGAATGAATTCTTTTGCTGTTTTCTCTTGATTTAAATTACTATTTCCTTCGATGAAGAAAATGATTTTTTTCATTCAGAAGGTCTCGATTCCTTGAAATCTGATTTGTCCTTCAAAGAAATATTTTCTCGATCCAATCAATTCGATTCTCTGTATTGAGAAGGATATATTTGAATAAAATAATTTTCCAGACTTGAATAAAGTATTGAGGTTTACTTACATGAAAGAAATAATAATTTGATTCAAAAGAATATTGATTGAGTTTGAAATATATTTTTCTGATACAAAAAGTTGATGCATTTATACCTATCAAGCATTTCTTTGGAATAATAGAATATTGTCTTTACATCAATATTTTTTTCGTCAGTTAAGGAAATGAATGTATTGATTAGTAGGATTGAATTATTCATATAAAATAATTATTACTTCAACCAAACACACTTCATTTACCCAAGTTTGTTTCCTACTGGAGGTGGATTTTTTTCGGATTTTTCTTTCAGGTTCATCAAGATTCCAGATTACGTCAATTCTTTAGATTGAACGTGCATAATTATTATATTTAATCACAAACCCAATTAAAATTTAGCCTCAACAAATTTAGTTGTTCATTTAGGAAAATATGTGCCTACTACAATGGTGAAATACAATATACTTTATTGAACACTCGCATTTTCTGGGCCGAGGGAATATTTATTTGAATCAGTTGTTTATTTTTTTACTCCAAATTTTCGAAAATTCCACATAGGGAAATAGTGTTTTGAGCATTACCCGAAGACAAATGTAGCTCGCCCTTTGAATCAAACAAAATTAACTTGATCCTAACAAAATTTCTTTGCCTGGAATAAACGAATTTTTCATTCAAAGTATTCATTTGCTTCAAATAATTATTTGCTGGCACGAATTCAGGACTTCCATGCACTTGAGCCAAGTAAACTTTACTTGGAACAAGTATTTTTCTTCTCAGTGTATAAATCATTGAAATGAAATATACTAAAAGCGTGATTGGAGAGATTGAAATTTCCCTTGTTTGAGCTGCAAATTTTGATTTGATCATTCTTCGATAATTACCCAAAAACGCTTAAAACCAAGTTCTTGTAAAGAATAGGCTCCTCGCTGGTACAATCTTCGGTAGTATAGTGGTAAGTTTTTGTAACATAAGTACAACTGAACATAATATAGTTCGACGGTATTCATACCAGAAAAGTTGTTACATATCCGAATCTGTTATTCGGGATAAATATGTGAGTAATAAGCGTTTGTATTACGCACATATTTATACCTCTTCCCTTTTAAAAACGAAGCTGCGTAGTTTTACTAGCCGTATACGCTGCAGGTTTCTACGACAAAATATATAATAACCAGATCTAATTCTACCTAAAAATTAGGAATCATGAGCAAAAACTGTAAAAATAAATTTAAACCAAAAAGACGATATGTCTACGAGAGCCTACAACCCAAATCCGCCCAAATTTTTCTTTGAGATATCGTTTTTGGTGAAGGGGAATACTCCTCGCGGAAGCAATGACGCTAAGTGAACCCAGCCGAAACTTGAGGGCCACTCTGGCATGTTACCTCCATGATATAAGGCGGGGGCGCGCGAGTTTCGAACTCAAAGAACGGCAGCAAACGCGATTTTTTTTTCTACTTGTCATGCGTACCATATATGGTACTGTGGGCGGATTCGGGTTTTAAGAGCGTGTAATCGAGATATGCTTCACGGATGGTATTGTAGAGCGCAGCATCTCGTTTGCTGATGGAATAGACTCGCAACTATGTAACTCGCGATACACAGAGCTGCTTGACATCTACAACGCCCCTACCCCCTATATGTCGTGGCAAAACTATCCTTTAAATCGGCGAATTGCTGTGATGCATCCGGTGCTTAGTCATTTCAACATGAATAGTTCCGTTTATCCTATCAAGATCGCTGTTTGATCATTTTATTAGCCCAAAAGAGTACGTGAGAACATGGATAGCATAGGTTTTGAAAGCCCTGATTTTGTTGGAAGAGTTGAGAGAACTCTTAAGAACCAATCTGAGTCATGTGACAGCAGTCATTAGGCTCTTCTTAACTATCGTATGCTGTATACCCTTGGACTCAAGAATACCCAGATACATATATGACTCACCCTCAATCATTGCCTCTATACGGTTCTCATTTTCATTCCTCAGTTCTTCGGTTTCCAGTTCTCCTCGATAAAAATGCACTGTTCTACATTTAGCTAGTCCAAAGACTACGTGGATGTAATTTAAAAACTGTCTAGTGACATTGATCACTTGCTTAAGTTTTGGTTTGAACTGGCATACAACTTGAGGTCATCCATGTACAAAGGATGGGTCAGTATATGACCATCCTCATCATCATGTTTTCTGAATTTATGAGACATGCTATCTAGTGTTTGGCTCAATAGATTCAGCACTAAACAGAACTGTAATGCACTGAAGGAGTACCCTTGGAAGATACCCGTCGTAATGTGAATCGGTCTAGTTATCCTTGGTTGTCCATGATCAAAGTACTTGGTTTTTGTTTTCCAAAGCATCATCGCACGACCTATGTGGTCAATGATGCGTGGTCAGATCTTGTAAATTTACGAACCTTGAACAAAATAGTCAAGTGGTACCGAAGGAAACGCTTGCTTGTAGTCAATGTAAGCCATCTGCAAGTTTCTTTCATCCTTTCTAGCTTGCGTCATGGACACATCGTCAATGGTAACTAGATCTTTACTGCCCGCGAGTTTTCACAACATCCTTTTTGTTCTTCGGTAAGGATGCTATTCTCATCACAATTATGGTAAACCTTATCTGCGATGGTTGTAAGGTACACTTGTAAGGTAATTGTATCAGAAGTTGTGCGCCATGCCCAGGCCTGGAAATCCTCAATCACTGGATCTTTCCCAAACCGCTGTAACGTCCAAGTCTGTGATAATAGTGGGCTTCTTTACAGGGTTTTCGCTTGCCCTTTCCTCCTCTAGTCGGAACCACGCAGCGTCTAAATTGCTTTTTTTCCCCAAACATCCTACCAGTAGTCGGCCATGTCTTTCGATTGAGGAACTTTAGTGTTGAGCTGCACGTTCTGCTCCTTATTTAGTCCACGGTGGAACCTCCTTTCATCTTCATTGAAGGTTCGATTATGCTTCCTCCTTGCACTGCTCTTGTTGTATTGACGCAATCTGGCAGTAAGAACCAAGTCATAGCCGATGAAAATCTTCTATATCATCTAATATTGTTGGTGGTAATGTCTCGATCGTCCGAGGGTAGATGATCTTATTAACTTGGAATATCAGCTTTCTGGATCTATTCCCTTTCTTATATTGAGTCAGTCGACCCAATTTCCTCCCTACTTTGCTGACACCCATATCCAACCTGATTTTCCATGGCGGATCTTGTTTCCGCCTTGAGGCAAAGGCTGCATCTGTAGGCCTTGTTCTTCGACATAAAGTTCTAACGACTGCGACAGCCGCACAATATACAAGAGTTTGCACCTGCAACACTGATAATTCTGCATTCAAGTGCGGAGAAAAACTTTGTTGTTGAGGTTCCTTATCAGTGCATGCAGATCATTTGTTAGGAACATTTTCGGCAAAGATTGCCTTCTCCTTGGTTCTACATTCCTGAACTCCAGTAAGGCTTGACCGAAATTCTCTTCGAAATGTTGCAGTTTTCCAGGGGTTTTGCTGTTTAAATGAACGCTAACGTTGATGTCCGGATGTAGTTCTGGTGGATCCAGCCCTTGTTCTTCATTATCTCTAGCACCTATGCCCTCAGCTCTGATATCCTCTCCATCATCAACATCTTCTATAGGGATTTCATGATTAGGATGCTGTTGACCTGCCTCCATTTCTATGGTAGCTATTTCAACCTCTGAAAGCAACCTGTTAACAGATATTGAGCGTTTCAATCGCATACTTGGTCGCTGAACCTCCGCTACAGCCTCTGGTTGAATTGGGCAGTCTGCTTCTAGAAGTAATGGAGGTAATGGATCATCTAGAGGTTGTGCAGGAACATCAACAACGTGATGGCGTTGTATTGCTTCATGAGTCTCGCCTTCATCTTGCATAGCTTCATCTAACTGATGTTCATTGTTGACGCTTTCTCCTGCCGATTTCACCTCTTGCCTAATCTCTATTTCTCGATCTTATGTGATTACGAAATTATTGCGGATGTCCTCGACCTTCGTGATGAGATCCTTTACTAAAACTCTGTAAATGGGTTTACTTCTCCGCGAACTTTGTCCTCATGTTGCAGCCCCCTTTGCGCTTGGTCTCGAAATTTCGTGCTTTGGTAATGGAGATGCATCAATTCTTCCATCATTTTCGTTGTGTCCCACGGTATTCCTGATGAGGTGGCTGGCTGTAAGTAGCTTGAGCTAGCCAAAGCATCCTTAACAGGCACAGCCGATGTTCCACTGTTTCCCGCGTTCCGTAAATGTCCTTGCTGAACAGATTGTTGATTGGCGAGATCTGCCTGAAAATCAGGCAGCGCACCATGACCACCGTCGCGCATGCGGTGTCCCCCAGCAGTGGCTCCAGGGGCGGTCAGATAATCATCGGGGAGCGACAAGCGTTTCAATATCTTCAAAAGACTCTCCATCCTGATTGGGTTTTTTGGTGTTCCTCTTAGTCCCTTTTCTCCTCGTTTTTTGTCTGTCTGGCATGGGACACCCTATCAGTACCAATGCTACAGCCACCTAGCCATCAGAGTCATTACAGGAAAGCTCAAGCCCTACCAGGTACCACGAGGAAAACGCGAGAACACCATCGGTAGGGATTATTATTATTCGTTAAAAAATGATCTTGGGTTATATCACCCAGTGTGTAATCACCAGTCGCGGACTAAGTCAAGTGCCTGATGAAGTCAAGATGTTAAAAACTTAGAAATATAAACACAAAGTTCGGAATTTGTTGCGCATATATTTTCGCAGGCACATTATGAAGTTATTGGTGTGATATAAAGTTCGTCTCACAATGATGTTGTCATTACACAGCAGCAGAGTTTGTTGAAGGCAAGTTACGTCACCTCTGATAAAATAATAATAATAATTATTATTATCAGTATTTTCATTATTATACTGTAAGGGCAAGTCCTCTTCGGGGTAAGGATTACTCATTTGGTTCACGTCTCGTTTTACTACTGGACGATAAGGAATCGATATAGAAAGATTTGAAAGTGGATTTGACAATGAAGATTTTGAGCAAGGGATGTGTAGGAGATGGAAGCGGGGATAGTTATTAGATCAGTCTTAGCATTCTTTGCGTGTTTTTTGCAAACAGAAAAAAACTGATTTTATTTTTAATCTTAATTTTTATTCCAAGACCTTTACTATAGATGCGGAATTTCTAGTAAACAGAGGCTCTAATTGAATTATTAGGCAAAACGAATATAGACGTGGTTACTTCGGGAATATAAGAGGTAAGCTCTAATAAAACAATACAGCAAAAGTAAGTCCAGCCTATTTTTTTTTCAAACGACACAATCGTCCTGTGCAACATCGCTCCGACACGGAATCCTTCCTAATCTCTCTAGCAAACATCCTGTGCAAAGAGTTCGCAAAGCCATTAAAATAATTCACTAAGCGATATCCTTACACGGGCCAATAGTCGGAAATAATCATGTTCAGTTTTTCAAACTTTGAACATTTCCATCTTGGCATACATCTTTTGTTTCTTTCACATCCATGCATCTGTTCATATAAGCTCTCGTGTTTCTACGGCAGTTTTGCCATGCAAGGATATTGATTATGATCCACTGAAAATTTGGTGTTGATGAATATTCCGTCAATGTTGGCCAATATCATCCCATCGACTTATGTACTACAGAATTTCAGCTGAAAACGAAGTTTAAGATTGAGTATAATTACTGATTTGATTATTTGGTAAATAATTATTTGATATGACTTCTTTAGGGTATCATTTACAAACTCTATCCATTCCTTCTTTGGTGTGTCTCTGGGTACGCTACCATTCACCCTTCCTAGATACACTTGCTTTTTTAATCGTTCTTTATCCATTCTCTCAAAGGGATCAAACTATCTCAGCAAATTTCTTTCACTCTTGTCGAACAGTGATTCTTCTACACCAAATTCTTTGAGAACCCACCCATTACTCATTTTGTGTATTAGCCTTTTACCACACATATTATGCAGAAATTGCATTTCGATCGCGTTGATTTCGCCAATGTCCTTTTCATGATACGTACAGGTCACAAATAATTAATAAATAATTAATTTTATTATATTTTTTCTGCATAAAAATAAGCTATTGTACTTTGAGAAATAAAATTTCGTTGTCAATGAAATAAAGTTATTTTGCACTCGTTACGAATTAAAGTAAGATATTTTTCTTTGAGAACTAACTATTTGTTTTTAATAAAATGATGTGAGTATACCTTGAAATATTTGTAACTGTTAAAACCCTTCTAACTTTTTCCCAAACAGCACCTGAAGGCTGTGAAATAGTGAGTTTAGAATTTCTATTTGGAAGCTGTTTTAAGGCCCAGCAATCCACTCAGCGTAGCCAAAACTCGCCAGGTAATAAGAATTGAAGACACCTGTGTCTTCGAAATATGCAGAAAGCAAGGCTCTATTCGTGCTGCAGAAAACATTATTTGTGAAAACGATCATGATCGTTGACTTGCTATTAAAAAATTTTATTTTCAGCTTCACCTTTTCTCGATTTGAATTTTGCCTGCTCTTGGGCTGAAGCAAGCATAGAGTTAATGATTATCCAAACAACGTGATGCTTCGTCCAAATCCAAAGCAGACATTTCGAGATAATCCCTTCAATTGCTTTATTATTTCCGTAGGTCGAACTCTGTGGACGAACACTTGTTAGGAAAACCATGGATATTGATACTTTTTTTTATATTCTTGTCAAAATGTGTTTCCTTGGCTCCTCCTTTTCTGCTACTTTTTGCCAAAGGAGTAGAACGAAACTGTTTCTTGAGTTTTAATTGGCTGAACTTTGTTGGTAATTTGCGCCTACTCTAATTATCGTAGACCTATGGTTGATGAGTCAATTTCATCAATTGATTTCCGTTCTATTAGCATGTAAATTCATGCATGTACGTTTTGGGACACCCTGTATAATAAAACATTGGTTTCCAAACCACCGCAGGGTCCAGCTGTGAGCAACTGTCATTCAGGAAAAATAACACAAGCTACCAGTTGGACCGCGGTAAAATACACCTATGGCCGCGTCACAACCGTGAGATAAGTGACCACATGCGCGACAAAATCACAATAAAGGGCCGGCGAAACCCTCGTTCATCTTAAGGACACGGAGCGACCCAAGTATGACCGCTCTTCGCATCCGTCCCGCAAGTGCCACGGCATATTTTTGGCACACAGGTATGGCTTTCAGGTTACAATCTAGTGCAGGCGTTGCACCTCCAAGAGCACCCATGATGAGAACAGTTAATATAACCAAATATCCTTGATGATGCCGCTGTAGGTGTTCTTTGAGATCTTTGTACCTCTCCTTTTTCTCGGTTTCCTTGCCTTTGATGTTGTAGTCGACCGGGTCCGAGAATTCGATCACGAACGTGATTCGGTCACGTTTTTCAATGAGCGCGATGTCGGGGTTTGCTTGTTGGGTAGGGACCCCCTTGGAGCATTCAGCAGATTAGGGCCGCGGCCAACGCAATTAGAGCGACAAAGATGGTGGTTGAGCGCTCTTAAGGCCGCATTGTGTCTATACATATACGTCTTTCCTGCGTGAATAGGGAAATTGGATAGTATGTGCCATAGGTGCTCAGGGAGTTTAAGACACGCCCTGCACCTATCGCTGGAAACCTCTCGACGTAATATGCTTCTACGGTATTCTAAAGTGAAAACCACACCGTCCTGACACGCGAAAATGAAACTCTCGGTTCCTGAATTGAGTCCAGGTGATTTGAGAATACCAAAAGTTTACGAATGTGACAAGGATTGTTCTTTTACAATTTTGTAAAATTGTCCGTGGATCACCTCGTCTGCATGTTGTTTTAGGGAGTTTTTTGCCTCCGATTTCTTCACCTGTGCTTTGGATTAATGCAGTGTCCTCACTTCTGATGTTGAGTTTCAAGCCAAGAGTTTCAGCTGCTCTCTCCACGGCTTTGTAAAGGAACGCTTCTTCTCCACTCATTTCGTGATTCCTGACCATTGCCAGGATATCTGCCGTTCGCGATGATATATGAACAGTACTAAGGATGATTCGGTTGTATAGATATTCAAGATTGAGAAGTCCGCGTCCGCCTTTACGGCGTGTAATGTATAGGCACGGAACGGACGAATTGATATGCAAGCTTTTCTTCAAATGCATCATCTTGCGCGTAGTAATGTCAAGGGCATTGAGCTCGCTCTTCGCCCATGGAACTATCCCAAACGAATAGAGTAGAACTGGAACGGTAAGCATGTTAGTCGCAGATATATTGTTCAACGACGACAGGTTGGACGACCAAATCCGTCAGAGGTCTGCATCTTCTGAGAGGTCTTCACGGAAGGTAGCATCCATTTCAGCCAGATCATGGGGCTTGAAAGAAACCTGAATGTTAACGTTTCTCCTTGTACTGAAATCGCCATCGCCTCTCAAGGGGAGCCTTGTTTCAGCAGTTGGTCTCAATGTCGCTTCCTGATTTTCCTCTGCGGCTTGTTCTTGTAGCTTTTGAGGAAGCGTTCGGCGTACATCTATTGTCCGCGAAAGTTTCACGGCACGGTTTCTTAACACTTGCTGTGAAACGTGCGAGAGCTCTGGGTGTTTATGGCACGACGACAGATTGGACCTTACTGATGTTGTATCCTGAATGCGGCTCTCGGGCACACCCAGGTATTTGTAGGTCTATCCAGCGCTAAGGTGTCTAATAGCACTTCGGTCAGCAAGCTCAGGGTCCTTATCTATACCTGCTATTCTTCCACGATTCAGATGAATCTTGACACACTTATCCAATCCAAAGTCCCGTCGATCAACAGGTTTTCCCGACATCCTGCTGCGCCCTTTTTCACCCTCGTTGTTCGTAAACCTCATTCCATACAGGTCCAATCATCCGAACAGTCCTATCATTCAGGATAGATGTGAAGATCTTATACACCGTGCTCAGACAAGTTATTGGTTTGTAGATCCTTGGGCTAGACAAGTCGCCTTTCTTCGGTAGGAGTAAAGTTTATCCTAACATCAACCACTCTGGACTAGGGATCTCCGACTTAAGATATGAAATAAGAATGCAGGCCAGATGTTGGTGTGTAGAAGTTAACTTCTTCCACCAAAAGTTCTTAATACAATGGGGGCCAGCAGCGGAGAAGTTCTTTGTACCCCTTAGTACTTTCTTCACCTCTTCAGCAGTGATTGGTTGACAGTGCCTCTCGGATGTTATTAGGTTATTGCACAGCTCCTTGAAACGCATGATGTTCTCAATGCCCTTCATTCAACGTTTGTTTTGCCTCGTGAATCTCCCTCCAAAATGTCTCAACTTCTCCGGACTCCGGTGGGTTTTCGACAAGAACAGGAGGATCGCTAGAGAGGCGCGATGGGTCAGCGAACAACTTTCGATTCTCCCTGACCCATCCCTACCTCTTTTTAATTCTCCTCCTTGTGTCAGATAGTACTCGTATTTTGTCAACAATGTGCTGTTTGGTGGTCATCAGATTTGACATTTTCAATGTGTGATGATGGATCCTCATGTCATGAGTGAACTTTTGGACCCTTGCCGTAAAAGGCTTACCAGATTTTACGTAGTCAATCACACACTGCATACGGGACGCGTTTTTTCTTGCCCAGCCAATCTTCTTGTTTAGTTGATGCAAGCGTTTTTCGTTTTTTTCATCAAACGTTGGTTTGGACCTTCGATTTGACTCAGCCAAAGCTCCCGCTGCATCCTAACTTGAGCAAGTGATAGTTCAGAGGTCGGCATCTTCTAAGAGATCTTCACGAAGGGTAGCATTCATTTCAGCCAGATCATGGAGCTTGGGAGGAACCTGAATGTTAACGTTTCTCCTTGTCCTAAAATCACCATCGTCTCTCAAGGGGAGCCTTATTTCAGCAGTTGGTCTCAATGTCGCTTCCTGATTTTTCTCTGCGGCTTGTTCTTGGAGCTGTTAAGGAAGCGTTCCGCGTAAATCTCTTGTTCGCGCGAGGTTAACGGCACGGTTTCTCAACACTTGCTGTGGAAGGTGCGAGAGCTCTGGGTGTTTCTGGCACAACAGAGTGTGCAGGCGCACCATGTAACCTCTGTGGTTAGGGAAAATACTGGCATCATAGCAACTAAGCAGGTCATTATCGAGTTGATCCTTCCATAAAGAACGTCGATTGTCTCGCCGGTTCGTCATCGTGTTTCCATCTAATTCAGCACTCCAAACTCTGGAACGATCGACAATACTGGCCGAACCATTGTCGGGTGCTCTGCGCGTTCGATCATTTTGAACCGTAATTATAATTGGATTTGAGTAGTGTGTTTCCATAATTGTTCCCACGAGTAGCTAGGGAAGGGATTGCCCACCCTTGCAGAGCTCCGCATGCGAGAGCAAGGCTGTATACTCCAGAAGGTCGCCCGTTATTCTGAAGACATCGCGAAGGACACCACACCACCTGAGGACGCGTTCGGTGGCTTTGTCTTAGGCCCATTAGTTCGATTCCAAAGGAATCGAACCGAACCGAAGCGCCCTCCAGCGCGCTTCGCGCGCCAACCCCCTGATATTTATTTCTAAGTATATTCAAAAAACATAGAAATATGGAAATATGATATTTATGATAATATATATATAAAAATATAATTGAAATTTGTACATTTCTTATAATTGTATATGTATATGTATATATACAGGGTGGGCCATTTTAATCTATAGTGTATAATATCTCAGATGCTTGTGCAGATACGAAAAAATGTTTC
>WSXT02094932.1:0-11612 GCA_011762715.2 Neuroterus valhalla
TCTGGAAAAATTCCCTGATTTTAAAGTAAAATTCACGAATAAATTGAGAAAGTTTTCTGAATTTATTTTTGGGAAAATCCCCTAATTTTAAAGCAAAATTCCCAAATAACTTAGCAAATTTTTCTGAATATATTTCTAGACATATTTCCTAATTTTAAAGTAAAATTCCCAAATAAATTGTGAAATTTTTCCGAATTTATTTTTGGAAAAATTCCCTAGTTTTAAAGTGAAATTCCCAAATAAATGAGGGAAATTTTCTGAATTTATTTTTTGAAAAAATTCCCTAATTTTCAAGTAAAATTCCCAAATAAATTGTGAAATTTTTCTGAATTTATTTTTGTTTAAAAATTCCCTAATTTCAAAGTTAAATTCCCAATTAAATAAGGGAAAGTTTCTGAATTTATTTTTTGAAAAAATTCCCTAATTTTAAAGTAAAATTCGGAAAATAATTAGGAAACTTTTTCGAATTTAGTTTTGGGAAAATGTCCAACCAATTGGGTATTTTGCGTTCCAATATTTTTTGGGAAAATTCCCAAAATAATGTTTTACAGTGTAATGGATAAGATTTTTAGTTTCTGTGTATCTATTCTAAATGTACAAAAAACGCAAAAAAATATACAGAGTGAAACTGTTTTGCTACTGATTAGGGTGCTTGAATGAAAGACTCGTAAATTCTAAATGTAAACGAAAGTATCAAGAGGCTTACAGCCTCTTCGCTTTCGACAACGAAACACATCGATCATTTTCCACTTTGTCGCGTCATCCTGCCACTGTAAATTCACGTATCGATTCACGGCTGTCAATAAGAGGCTAATTAATAAATGCTTTACAAAACTACTCATGTTCTTCTCAGATAATGAGATCATCACCATCATTTTTCAAAAATCGAATGTAAGGATACACATCACACAAGGAGCAAAATTATAATATTATTATGTGCAAAGTTCCAAATGATAAATATAAAGTAACTGATGGAATCCCTTAAATTTGAAGAACCAAAAACAGAATTCCAGTATATTTAAAATATTTGCAAAGTCAAACCTGACCCTTTTATCAAGTTGGCAATTCTTATGGTTGATGTAATTATCGAACGGGGTCGTAAGAATATAATGTATATATTCAAAAAATTATAAAATATTTAAAATTATAAATATTATTATACAAATTTTGGGGATTGTGGTATTTTCATAAGGTTGTATGTTTTTTCTATTGGGATATGATATGTTCTATATGTTCCATGAAAAAAGACCGATTTTCGACAAAATAAATTATTTTTATAAATGCTGTTCAATTTTGAAGCCAAGAAGATCAATTATCCACAAGAGTCCAATTTTTAACCCAAAGATATTCTTTTTCAGAGAAAAGGTTCATTTTTCTACCAACTAGTTTATATTTTGCACAAATAGTTCAATTTTCAACCAACTAGTGGAGTTTTCACCAAGAAAGATAAGTTTTTAAATAAATAGTTCAATTTTCAACCAAGAAAATAAGTTTTCTGCCAACAAGAAGTAGGTATAATGTTCTACCAGAAAGACGAATTTTCAACAAAATAAATAATTTTTATAAATACTGTTCGATTTTGAAGCCAAAAATATTATTTTCCTACGAAAAATAAAAATTTTCGACCAACTAGTTCATCTCCCGAAAAAGTGGCTGAATTTCCAAGTTTCTAACCCTTGAAGAATAAATTTTCTCTAAAGAATGAAATGAATACATCTTTAGCAAAAGAGTCGAGTATTACGAAAGAATGAATTTTTTACAAAGAAGTTCAACTCTCAACCAAGCTATTGAATTTTCAATCAAGATAGATGAGTTTTTCACTTAACAGTTTAATTTTCAAACAGAATAATGGATTTTTTTCCAAGAAGAATAATCTTCTACTAAAAAAGTCAATTTGTTTAACAAAATGCATTGATTTTCGAAAAAACTGTTAAACTTCAGAATATTTCAATTTTTAAATTTTAAGTTTAAATAAAAAAAGTTGAATATCGAAACAAAGGACGAAAAAAAAGTCGTTGAGTCTTCAACCAAAATAGATTAATAAGCGACCAAACATTTTTATTTTTAGCTAAAAGAGATTAAATTCAACTATGAAGTTCTACTTTTAACAAACAAACCTGAAGTTCCGAAAAAATTAAATATTTTTCAACATTAATATTTTCTTGTAATGATTTTCTACCAGAAATAGAATAGTTGGTTTATCAGCTTAAAAAGTTAGTTCTCCTTAAACAATACTTATTTTCAACCGAAATTCAACCGAAAAAATGAACTCTCAACAAAGCATGAATTTTTAATCCGAAAGGATGAACTTTCAACAAAATAAATAACTGTTAAGAAAATTTTTCAATTTCGAAGCCAAGAATATCATTTTCCAAGGAAAAATATATTTTTTCTACCAACTAGTTCATCTTTCGAAAAAATGGTTGAATTTCCAAGTTTCTAACCCTCGAAGGGTGAATTTTCTCTGAAGAATAAAATAAATAAATTTTTCGCAAAAGAGGTGGATATTAGGAAAAAATTAATTTTTTACAAAGTAGTTCAACTCTCAAAACAGTTATTGAATTTTCAATCAAGAAAGATGAGTTTTTCACTAAACAGTTTAATTTCCAAACAGAATAATGAATTTTCTACCAAGAAGAATAAACTTCTAATGAAAAAGGCAATTTGTTTAACGAAATGCATTGATTCCGTTTTTTAAATTTTAAATAAAAAAAGTTGAATATCGCCGCAAATAACGAAAAAAAAGTCGTTGAGTCTACAAACAAAATCGAATAATAAGCGACCAAACATTTGCAATTTTAGCTAAAAGAGATTAAATTTAACTGTAAAGTTCTACTTTCAACAAAAACGTGAATTTTCGAAAAAAATTAATAATTTTTCATCATCAATGTTTTCTCATAATAATTTCTACCAGAAATAGAATAGTTGGTTAATCAGCTTAAGAAGTTAGTTCTCCTTAAACAATCCTTATTTTCAACCCAAAAAATTAACCGTCAACGGAACATGCATTTTTAATTCAAAAGGATAAATTTTCAACAAAATGAGTATATTTTATACAAAAAAGTCCAACATTAAGCCACATAATTATCAAATATAAAGATGATTTTTAATCAAGGAGGTTAATTTTATACCAACAGACTATTAATTAACAAAATAGAGACTCGGAAAGATCCATTCGTGTTTATCGCTTTCTAACATACGCGTCTATTCTTCCAATATTTGACAAAATGGTATTTCCAATATTCTTTTGTGTTAAAGTGTCAATTTTCAATATAGAGGAATCTGTAGTCGGAAAAGCTATATGATTATTCAAGGATAAGTACCGTATATTTGCCCTAAAATTTTATTTATTAAAATATCTGTTCTGTTGGAAATGTGCATTTTTTATGTTTACATACTCTAAGTCTAAATCAGTGAAAATTTGACTGATTGAAATGATCAAGTATACTTTGACTAATAAATCAGTCATTTTGACTGACAAATCAGTTATTTTTACTGGCAAATAAGTCATTTTTACTGACAACCCTGTCATTTTGACTGATAAATCAGTCATTTAAACTGACAAATCAGTCATTCAAACTGACAAATCAGTCATTAAAACTGACAAATCAGTCGTTTTTAATGATGAATCAGTCAATATTGCTGACTAAATCAATCAGTCACTCGAAATGACTGATTATGAGTCAGAAAAGTGACTAATTTGTCAGTCATTTTCTAAGTTACAGAAAAATCAGTCATTTTACGAAGCTTTGGACAAATGCCGCCAGTTGCGCAGGCGAAATATTTCGCAACAGAAACTGGTTCTCAAATCTATAAGCTAGTTCCAATATCTGCCATGGTTATAATGATCTAAAAAGTTTTTGTTCGTCAACTCCTTGCAAATGAAAAACTAATATTTTAGGTCTACTAATTTAAAATGTCTGTATAGACATCAAGTATTTTTTAACGAATTCGACCATTCAATTTTGGACATTTTGGTACTCTAACTATTTAAATTTTTGTAACAATCGAGAAAATTTCCCAATTCAATTTCATCGTTATCCAAATTAATTTACTTTGTAAATTTTTGTGTAGTGTTTTTTCCTGAAAACCGTATCGCATGCTGAAACTACATGCATTAGAATTGACTGATTTATTCAATGGAAATGACTGATCCAGTCAGTGAGTTGAAATGACTGATTTGGAAAGTCAATTATGACTGATTTGTCAATCGTCGAATCCGCATTATTTCAATCAGTCAAAATTGACTGCGAATTAGTCAATTTTGACTAATTGAAATTAAGAGTGCACTTGAAGTTTTTCTTGAAAATTCAGATCTCCCGTGTATTCAACTCAACCAAATATGACTCTTCACGAGTTACGCTTACCCCGTAAGGGATTATGGCCTAATGGTATAAAAAAAACAACCATTAGAGATAAATAATCTCGTAAATCTATTTTCTCTAATTTTGTGAATTATTATAAAATGTGTTGCGGCATAAATTTCCGTAATATAACGATTTGCATACATTGTAATATATCCATCCGTCTAATCACTCAAATGATCCATAAGTTGATATAATATTAGGACAGTGAAATATTTTTTTCTAGGAAAATAGGAAGAAATGTCTCTAATTATAAAAAAATGAATCCAACCTATTGATTCTGGAAATTTTCTCAATTGAGACGCGGATCAAAGATACTGGAACGAATGTGAAAATCGTTTTGTGAATTATCAAGCCAGGAGATTTAGCCTTAGAATTTTATACTAGAGTTTTAGTCTCTTCCGAGATGGGAAGGTCGAAACTTGGAACATGGAATGCGGGCGGAGTGAGTCTGTGATTGGGCTCATGGCCGGTCTGCTGCCTGTTTCCACACTCGGAAGGAATACACAAACATGTGTGTTCCATTCCATTGTTTCTACGAGCGATATTTGATAGAATTCGTCATTCTTTGATTTGCACAGTAGATAAAGGCATGGATTTGCGAGGGACCCACATTATAGGCACCGCTACCGTTTTTATAATGTGGTTCCATTCCAACAAGTTGCGAAATCTTATCTTTTATTCTATCAACACACTTCTCATTTCGCTCTACTGTTTAAATAAACATGAAACATTTATATAAGTTCAGAATACAAATATATTTTTGCTTTCTAGGCATAATAGATGTAATTTTGGCGCATGGAAATATAATTTGTTGCCTCAAAGTATATAACAATTGTGTGAAAAAAATCGTGAACTTAGATTCTAGAATCATACGGTGTCATCTCACTTTTTGAATGCAAAAATGAGTTAAGGTAACCAAAAGGTAGTTGAATGCAATCTATTCTTTTCAGCTTGATTTGAATACACGAGAGGGCACAGTCTCCCGCCAACATGTCAACAGAATTTTTTTGTCAAAAAAACGAATTCCCGACAAGAAGGTACACTTCGAATCAAATACTCTTATTCTCTATTATAATAGTTGAATCTTTCATCATGAAAAATGAATTTTCAACTAGAGGGATGAATCCTCAACCAAAATATATCAATTTTCAATCGAACTGCATTATTAATGCAAACAGATACAAATTTTTCAACCATGAAGACGAAGCTACTACCAAAAAATTGTTTTTTCACAAAATACTTCATATACAAAAACGTTTGATATTCTAACAGAAAATGCGATTTTTCAACCAAAAAGTTGAAAATGTTGATTGAATATTCAATTGGAAGTATATGAAATTGGAATAATATCAGAAATATATCTTTTTTTTTTGTGAATTCTACTACTTCTTTTAATGTTGAACTTTTTTGTGAAAAATTCACTTTTTTCCCTGAATATTTATAGTTTTCGCTCGAAATTGATCTCTCTGATTAGAAATTTATCTTTTTTGTTGCAAATCCAACTACATACTAGTTTCAAAATTAAATTCTTTTGCCGTCAATTCACTTTTTTCGCTGAAAATTTATCGCTTTGGCTCGAAATTCATCTCTTTGTTTAGAAATTTATCTTTTTTGTTGCAAATTCAACTACATGTTTCAATGTTGAACTTTTTTGCTGAAAACTCACTTTTTCCCCTGAAGATTTATAGTTTTAGCTCCAAATTCATCTCTTTGATTAGAAATTTACCATTTTGTTGTAAATTCAACTACAGTTTAAAAGGTGAACTCTTTTGTTGAAAATCCATTTTTTTGCTGAACATTCATCATTTTCATTGGAAATACATCTCTTTGGTTAAAAATTTGTATTTTTTTTTCAAAAATAATTTTTTTTCCCAATAAAATTGTATCTACTTCAGTCAGAAATTCATTATTTTACTTGAAGATTATTCTTTTTTGTGAAAAATGCATCTAGTTTTCATTATAAGTTAATCATATTATCAAAATCCCATGGATTTTCTTTTACATGTTCAATTTTTGGTAATGGAGAGATTTCATTCATTATTTTAATTTATTCATTTGTACCATTTTCATTTTTTTCTTGCTTACAAATTCAACATTTTGGTTGGAGACTCGTCTTTTTCGGCGAGTGAAATTTTTTCATAAAAAAATTTAACTATTCGATTAACAATGAATTTATCTTCCTCGGTTGGTGATTCAGATACTTGGTTAGAATTTAAACTGCTTTTGCTTCAAATTAATTTATTGTTGAGAATCACATCTCTGGTTCAAAACTGGACTATTCACTTGAAAATTCATGTATTTTGTTACATAAATTCGTCTTTTTTGCAGGAATTTTCTTTTGCAAAATGCGTCTCTTTGTGGGGAAAATTAATCTTCTTGTTTGAAGGTTCAAATGCTTTATCAAAAATTCGTCTGTTTTCATTGAGCTCAACTGATTAGGAATTTTTCTTTATTTGCTCAAGAGTTATTTTTTAGATTAGGAATTTTACCGTTTCATTTACTGTTGCAAAGTAATTTTTCCAGAGAAAAATCCAAATATTCTGTCTAAAAGTCTTGTATTTTGTTGGAAAATTCATCTTTTGGCAGCAAAACAAATCAATCTACTTGTTTGAAGTTCATCTATCTTGAAACTCAATAATTTATCAAGCCGGAATTTCGGCATTCCCAAAGTGCCCTACAAAGTTGGCAAAATCGAATAAGAAGAACATCAACTTTTTTCACAGTTTTAATTTTTATATATTTGAGACCACTTTCTTTAAATTGAATTTCATAAGATGAAAATGCATTTCAAGGAATGAATGTATAATTTTCAATTTAAAAAAATATTAAAATTGTTAAGCAATTTGTATAATCAATGCATTAAAAATATGTCTCAGAAATTTGGTACATGGTTGAGTTGAAATACGGATATGGAAATAAGAAAAATAACATACATTCAGCGTAATAATGTAGGGTCAATCGAAAATCCAAGAAACTTTCGAAACCAAGTAATTTGTTAATCAAAAGATTTATATGCTGCCACACAGAATGAGCAATAGCGAACTAAAAGAATCTTGAAAACAAAACAAAGAATGAAACGATTTCAAATTAGAAATTCCAAAACACAAAGTTTTAACTGTAAATTATGAATCTGCTCAATCCCAAAATTTTAGATTTGTTAATAGTACCACTCAACATGGCACGAATGAAAAATTTAACAAATTCAAGAAGAAATATAATTCTGCCTTTATAAATTGAAAAAAAATTAAAGCAGAAAGCTGGGTAATATGACATTATTACAAATATAATGCTGTTGAAGTTTTAGAGTAGATAAACAATTAATGAAAAAGATCTAAAATTGAAAAATATATTAAAATATACATTTCAGAATGTAAAATTAACAAGACTGAGCAGTCCTTAACTTTCAAAATTTTGATATAAATGATTTCAAAACGAAAGGATAAAAAAGATAAACTACTCAAAATTGGAATTGTCTGATTTAATTAATTAAACATGGTTTGATTAAAATATCAGGTAATATTGCTAACTGAATCAATCAGTCCCTTGATACAAATACCATAGTTCTAACCGTACAAAAAAAAATCATTGTTAAACTGTAAAAAAAAATAATGTTAAACTGTGAAAATAATTATCATGGAGACGAATATATTTCCCAACAAATTTGACAATCAAATTTTTGAACTCCAACAGTTCAAAATTTTTTTAACAACTGGATATTTTTTTAGTTGAGTGCATCATTGTTCAAATTAATAACATTCCATTAAGTTTGTAACGCGTTTGTTTGGAACACTGTTCTGCATGTTAAATAAACTACATATTTTCAAAGATACGGATTCAATCAATGAAAATGACTGATTTGAAAAGTCAATTTCGACTCATAGTCACTCGTCAAATCGTCATTATTTCAATCAGTCGAATTTGACATATTAAGGATTGTTGAATTTGAAACAAGCCTCCCTGACATTAGAGCTGCACGGAACTCTACAACTTCAGTTCCTATAATTTAAAATTTGACTACTTCAGGCTCCAAGACTCTCTTTAAATTACATAAGTCCATACAATTTTAATTTGAGTTAGTGAAAATTAACTTTTTCGCAGTCAATTTTGACTGATTGGAATAATGCGGATTCTACGACTGACAAATCAATCATAAGTGACTTTCAAAATCATTCATTTCGACTCACTGACTGTATCATTCATTTTTATTGATTGAATCAGTCCATTTCAATGTATGTACTTTCAACATGCGGTATAGTTTTAGGAAAAAGACACTAAACATAAATTTACAATATAAATTAATTTGAATAACGATAAACTTAAATTTGGAAAATTTCTCAATTGTTAAAAAAATTTGAATGGGTAAATTACCAAAATTGAATGGTCGAATTCTTTGAATAATACTTGATGTAAATTCAGATATTTTAAATTGAAATAATTTGTTTTTTCATTTGCAAGGAGTTAACGAAAAACACTTTTTAGATTATAATACCCATGACAGAAATCAAAACTAACCTATAGACTCGTGAGCCAGTTTTTGTTGTGAGACATTTCGCTCTGCACAACTGGCGGCATGTGTCCTAAACCTCGTAGAATGACTGATTTTTCTGTAACTTAGAGAATGACTAACATATCAGTCACTTTTTTGTCTTACAATCAGTAATTTCGAGTAACTGATTGATTAAGTCTGCAATATTGACTCATTCGTCATTGAAAACGACTGATTTGTCAGTCAAAATGACTGATTTATCTGTCAAAGTATACTTGATCATTCCAATCAGTCAAATTTTCACTGATTTGAATTTATAGTGTATTCAAACAGAAGACTTTGTGGATTGTTGATAAGGGTCAATTTTAGATGAGTCAACTTTGAAGTTGAGCCTTATTAATGACATGTGATGAAGTAGGCTGTTTTAATGTCAAAAAGCACAATTATAATTTATGAATGTCAACATTATTATAAATGTAAATCGTTATCCGTAAACTTATGAAAATTGAAGCTCGAAATTGCTGAAATTAAACGATTTAAATCCAAGGTTGAGACGGAATCGTGCCTAAATACAAGTTTGATCAATTATCATTCAATAAGTTTGGGAAATGCAGGGCTTTCATATTTGAGGTATTTTTTCAAGTGTCGATTAATAATTTTTTTTACTTTCCATTTTAAGCGGCTTATGGGAATTCACCAGAGTGTCTCGTAAACAATTATTCATTAGCGACTTTAAAATCTGGAAAATGTAGATATTGTGTTGAAATATTGATAAATAACTAAAAATATAAAGCCCTAGCTGAAGTAGAATTAATAAAATTATATTCACTAAACAAAATATAAAATTAAAAAAGGCTAACAACATATTTCAATTTTCCTTCTTAAAAGGAGCCAAAAATAATAACATGTAATATTTGGTCATATAATGTACTATTTCATTACCTTTAATTTTAGAATTTTTCTAAATAAAAACATGAATAATATTAATTTTCGATTTTTCAAATTTTACTTTCACCGAAATGGATACAAGAGAATTTCCTATCATTTGTTGTAAGTATTTATAAACATAAAATTATTCCTTCCGGAATAATAGTGCTTATAAAAATAAGAATAATAATAATAATTTTTGTTCTTTTCAGTCACAAAATAATTAATTTCCGTTCGTAAAAATTATTGAAATGAGAATAAAAACTGAAATTTTAAATTTACTCTACTTCCCCATAAGAACCACTGAGGGTGAAATCATGGTGGTCGCTTACGACTTATTGCGCATGATCGTGAATAGACGCCCTCTTAGCACGGCCAACCCTGAACTGAATGACACCCTTCGCAGGGTATAACAGGATCGGCCATGACAAAGACCCTAAACTTTCACTTCCGAAATTCCTTCCTTGAAATAGTATTCCAGTTTCGATCCTTAGTCAAAACGTAAATATATTTTTCAACTCGAGTTCTAAAAATCTGTTACAGACTGGTCTAATCATATCTTCAATTTTTACTCCTAAGATTAAAAATTTTTGTAAATTTTAGCCTCCTAAAATCGTCTAGCATAATTTTCATGGACAAAGTAGAATTACTCGACACCCTAATAATTATTTATTAAAGAAACATTGAAAATTATCTCACACATTTATTCCAGAAAATTCTGAAAAATCAATTGTTCTACAATTAAAAGTTGCAAATTTTATGAAACTGTGAAAACTTACAGTGTTTTGCTCCTGCGCGGGATGAATATAAAAAAATTAAACAATTTTTGAGTCATGAAACAAACATCCGAATCACTGCTGGTATCAGATCACATAAACGGTTACAGTAGCCCGCGTATTTTCTCTAAAAATCGATCGGCGTCCCATACCCCCACCCACTGAAACAGTATCTACCCTAGAAAACTCTTAACCACTGGCGCCACCACTGGGGATATTTCAGTGTCATCTGAAGCGAGACTTGCTACGGACACTGTTCTCACTTCGAAAACTCCTTGAGTCGCCGACAGGGTATGCTCTCTTTAGAACAACACTTTCTACAATCACAGATCTTATCACCACCATAAATTTCAACTGAAGAAAACTTACCACTCCAAAAAAGTCACAAGCTCTCCCCAATCAGTCGTATAAAATCTCCAATTTTCAATTCTGGCTCCATTGATTCCGTGGAATGAACAAACTGAATTTTCCACGAACAACGAGACGTCTGGAGGGAACTCCCGATTCCAATGACCCTGTACATCGGATTGAATTGCGCCCCGCGATTCCGGGTGTCTGAGTCTGCGTCGGGAGTTGAATACCCGTGTATAGGGCAAGTCTGGGCGTCGCCATTTCGAATATTAAAAGTCGCGGGACGACGGGGAAGGGTTTCTCCTCTCCTGAGGCTTCTCAGCTTCTGAATGGAAGTTCGGCATGCGAGGAACTTGCCGTCCGCACACTGCCAGGACGACCTGCAGACTGCCCTGGCAATCGGAGTCGACCCAGCCGGTATGAACTCCCATTATCATAAATTATCATTGTTGGCGACAGTTACCACCGCCACGACCGTCGTCGCTGCTGCTCAATCGAGACTGGGATGCAGGCTAGGACCCTGGTTGTAATTCTCCCGTTGTCAGGTTCACCCATGTCCCATAAAGCGAGCAGAACTACTACTTGATGCAGTGGTACAAAAGTGTCTACTCGAAACGCTCAAATTTAGTATTATTACATTCTCATCAGAGAAGGTATTAGATTTGTGTAAAATTTGACCCCCTCCGTTTTTGTCAAATGTCCACG
>WSXT02094954.1:0-11611 GCA_011762715.2 Neuroterus valhalla
ATAGGGACGCGTGGCGGTCTCGGGTAGATGAGGCAATGAACTTTCGAGTTCCAAATGCTGATAAATAATAATAAAAGGTGCAAACTATTGTGAACTGTGCGGCTGTGGCAGTCAATGGAACGTTGGGTCGTACAAATGACCCAATACAAGTAAGGAAATAGAACCATAAAGCTCATGCACCATGTTACTAATATCATTTACCTTCGGAACATTCGAGACATTGACACCAGCATAATTGGATGAGATATGGACTCCCAACAGCAGGGACTTGATGTTCCCACTGCTTAGCTGTGTCAATAAAATAAGAGTAGTGCAAGCACGTAGCAAAGTCAACCCTTTCAGGTGGATGGAAGAAGGTAGTATCTTGAACTAAATACGGAGCGAAATATATGCAGCTTAACACTGAAGTTCCTTAATTGGAGGACATGGCTGACTACTGGTCAATTGTTTGAAGAAAACTAACGGGAGCAGTTTCAACGATGCGTGGTTTCAACTACCAACCTATACAATCATGATCCATATGTATAGTGAGCTAAGTCATAAAGTATAGACGCTATGGAGAGAAGTGGAACATGCATCTATACTCCTATTGTAATATCAACTACATGCAATGTGCACGCAAGATGCGGTAAAGATCTCGAACATTTGGGAGTCAGTAGGATACTGGCAGCGGCTTGAAAAGTGTTTTTATTAAAGACTTATCGCACTGGTAGGAATTTCCTTGACCATTAAGAAGTGTACGACTAAAGAACTGTAGAGTTACAGTTGGTGGCTCTCAAAAATCATTAAGAGAAGACTCATTTCACCTCTAATACACTCTGCTACTACGTAACGACATCTCCTTTGGAAAATCTCAAATCTCGAACTCAATAGGAACCTAAATTCTCCCGTTCCTGATGATGTAACATTGGATTGAAAGATACGAGAAGAAGTTAAAATTCTCAATAAAGTAATACAGTTCCCAGTTTTGGACGATCCCTGGTAAAGATACCTGATTTTAGTTTGTTTTACTGATACTGCGTTATTATTTGAGAAATAAAATATGATTACATACAGCAAACATGATTGTGTCCACTTCTTCGCGAAGTTCTGCGTCAGATAAATTATTATCGGCAATCATCAAATCCAAAAATGTTTTTCTCTTATTTGCGTCATCTGAAAATATGAAAATCGCCAATCAATGACTTTTTTCAGCTAAAAATTTTTCACCCTCTAGTAACTGCTCCGATTGCTCAACGTTTACATAGATCGGTAGTGTTTGTTCCTTGAATTTTTCACTTTTAATCCACTTTTGATTAGAATGAGATAATGATTTATGTATGCTGATTGACATTCGAAAGGATAATTTTTTGAGAGTATCCCATCTTCTACGGAATGAAATATTTTGACTTTCCTGCTCATTCTTTGGAACTAATAATTCCAAGAAAAAGGCTATCTCACAGTAGAGATAGTAGCAAAGGATGGAATTATTAGAAGTTTACGGGAAGGACAAAGTTTAAGGCCTCGTATATTTTGTTTAAATCCTTCCGGGAATAAAAATTGACCTTCAAATGAAATATGGAACATATGACAAAATAATTTTACCTGGTTCTGTTCCTTCCATATTCAGTTCCTTCCTTCTAGTTTGGATAACCTGTTTTAAATTGATAATTAGTAACATGCTTTCCATTGTTATGCTACATATAACTATAGAATACAAACTTCATTAGAAACGTCGTGTAGATATTTTATAGCTGAATGATACGCTTCGGATTGTTTGGTCCGATTGAAAATTATGTCTGGCTTCAACCAAATTTTGAGCGATCTAACCACAAAGACTTGCATCACACTAAAGCAGAAATGGATTTCGATTTATGAAACTAATCTATCCTAATGGTGAAAATACAAATTTATCAATTTTTAAACCTACAGCTTGATTGCCTCGAAATATTTGTGGCTTTTCTCGTAATTCGACATTATTGATGTCCCCATTGTAGTTTCTGTTGAAAAAAAGTTTATTTGATTGAAAGGAATGCCTCCTAATTATGCAAAGATAATATCTGAAGTTTTGGACAACCTCCCCCGTTTTGTAAGGATGCGTGAGATTTTTCAACTCTCTTCAACGTTCTTACGTAAGATTTAATTTTTAACTCAATATATCAAGAAAATTTTTGATGATTTCAAGGGGTTTGAAGGGATCTTGAAATATCTCAAAAGAAATCACGCGATCCGACGTAGATTTCCACGAATTTTCGGGGTTTCTAAGAATTCAAAGTCAATTTCCGCGGATCAGAAAGGATTTTAAGGAATTTTGAGAGATTCCTGAAAACTTCAAGAAGAACTTCAACTAAAAACTTCCTATAAACTACAGAAATTCTAAACGATTTTTGGAAGAATTCCGGGGATTTAAAAGATTTATGAACGATTTCCGCAAATGACCAAGGCTTTTTAGGGATTCGGAGAGGTTAAGAAATAATTCAAAAGGTATCACGTGATATCGACGGACTCTAGAAATCTTGAAGATCAAATAAAAATTTCCACGGAATACAAAGGTCTTCAAGGGGACAAAATATATTTTGAAAAAATTCAAGAGGAATCACGTGATTTCAGATTTAATTAAAAAAAATTTCCATCTATAGATCCCAGAATACAACGAAAGATATCACATGATTATGGAAGATTTTTAAGAATTCCAAAGATTTTCTAATCATTCCCGCAGAATACAAAATGTATGAATGTATATCTATATGGTAACTATGGGTTAGAATGGAAGTGGGAATCAAAAGACAAAATATTATAGCTTGCTGCGCTTCAGTCAATGGTGACAGTAGGGACGTGAAAGATTACTTCTATGAATCTTTAAGTGATACCCTAGTTGCTCGAGATGCAAAAGAAAGGATCATCCTTCTCGGAGACATGAATGGTTGGGTCGCTGTTCAACGCAAGGTACAGAAAGGGTACTTGGTCATTTCAGAGACCCAGAAATAAATGGTAATGAGTAAAAATTGATAAGCCTATGCTCAGAAAAAGGCCTATTTATTACAAACGCCTAGTGTTTTCAAAGAGTATAGGGTAATTGACTAGCTTCTTAAATCAGTAGAAGCAATATTCAATAGAAGTGAAGCAAATGTGAGAATAGATGGACAACTGAGTGATTGATTTGAAAATAAGCAGGGCTTTAGGCAAGGATGCTTTCATTCTTCATGTATTTCCAACAAATACATCTGAAGAAAGTAAGAATGCGAGAGGTTTGAAAATAATTCGGAGTAAATTACGTGATCTCAGAAGGTTTTTAGGGATTCTCGGAATTTAAGAATGATGTGACTTTTGAGGATCATAAAATATTTGAAGAGATTCCGGAGTTTTTTCTAACATATTTTGAAGGCTAACATAGGATTTCCGTTGGATTTTGGAGATTTTGGGCGATTTGAATGATGTAGATGATTTCAAGATGTTTGCAAGAGGTTTTTACGGATTTTTTTTGTCAATTGAATCAATTTCGTTACCACAGACAAAATTTAATGTTCGGAAAGCAACTATTTCTGATATATCGAATTCGTCTCCATCAATGTTGTTTGCAATTTCATCCGTCAATACTGAAGATTGCCTTTGAATTATTCCGATGAGAGAGTGAAGGATTTTTAGATTAAAAGTTGGTTGGATTAATTTACGATGACTGTGCCATATGGAACCTGAAAATATTAATATAGTAAAATGAATCATTCTTTGGTCACTCCTTCCTCGGAGTTTTTGTTCCATTTTTTGTTTGATCTGTTCTTGTGATTTTAAATGATAAATTTTCGACCATTTCCATTTCTTTACTTATTTGTATTTCTCTTACCTGATGATGTTATCAATCCATTTCCAATCCAAGGCTTGGCTATATCGTAGAATTTTGATTTCGCTGCAGTCTGCCTACTTCGAAGAATTATCTAAAAATTTCAAACAGTTTGGCACATAGTTATTTTCAGGATTGAAATTTGTATATTCATTAGCGTTGTCCCAAAATCAGGAAGCTTAGAAAATGAAATGTGCACTTAGGAATTGTTGTTCCTTTGAAAAAAAGAATTTTCCTGAGAAAGTTTAATCCCATCGAATAAAATCTTACACTTTCTTTATGGCTTCTGTGTTTGGAACGGCATTATCCTAATCTTTGTGTTAAATTCATTGATGTTATGTAATTATGAAGAGAAAAATGATTGATGAATTTTTCAAATTAACTTTTTTCAACAGTTTCTCTCGGTTACTTTCCATTCCAGAAATATGTGGTGGTCATATGATGGCCAATATGGCGGATAGCTAGCAGAACATGTCACGTGTGCTGTGGATAATCCCATTATTGTAGGGTGGCCAGACGTCCTGATTTCCCAGAACATGTCCTGTTTTTGCACTGCTTGTTCTGGCGTCCTGTTTTTTTCTAAAATGTCCTGTTTTTTTGTTGCGAAGCAGAAACAGACATTCAAAATAATTTTTCATACAAGGACTACGCCTGCCCACTGTTCACATCAGAGGAAGACCCTGATTGGTAGTGCTGAACTCTCGTGACGTGATAACAGTTTTTTTAATTTGGTAGCTTTTTTTGTTGCTTTTACGATTGTACCGACGGTATTGGCAAAAAATCACCAAATCCGATTATCCTTGATTTAAGGATTTTTTATTTCAGCTGTTTTCATAATTAATTGTCAACATTTGTTTACTTTTTGCATGTTTTTGCAGAAGTGCAAAGTGGATAGTATAAATATCGACTATAATGTGAATGTTCAATAAACCCAAAGATCCTGTCACCCAAAAAACTGATTCTACTAAAGCTATTGCTAACTCTGTAATGCAAGTGTATCTGTTACTCATGGTGGTTGGTTATGTTTTTTGTAATTTTCATACATTTTTTTACCGTTTCATTTTTTATATTCATTCTACTCATAACTCTTTTATTATTATTTACTATTCTACAAGTTTCATTTGGTGATTTCAAAAATATTTTTTCCGAATCACTCATTATCAAATCTGAAAAAGATAAGTTGCTGATTGTTATTTAGGCTTGCATTTTTTCGAAGGTTCACATTTTTGAGTGCAAAAAACGCTGAATCTTCGTGTTGATCTTACTATCGACTTCAAAAGTTTTTTATTTATAATTTTATTTTAATTCTAATATCTCAACCGGGAAAAAGCATAAAAGCAGTCGAATGAAATTTTCACTCCAGGAAAATCGATTTCCTTTCTGAAAGTGATTTTCGAGTTATTTTGAAGTATTTTCAATTCATAATTGAAACCTATTCAATTTTCATCGTTATTTATGATGAAATCGTAATCACATCGTATTTTTGAAATGAATTTTTTTTTCTTTTTTGCATATTCTATTCAATTTTTTTACCTGACTTTATTTTATTTATTGAGTATGATAAAATGGCCCTACTATATTATTGTCAATTTAATTTAATTTGTGTTCGGTGCATTTTAACTTAGAGCTCAAGCCATTTCTTTCCTAGTTGAAAAAAAGTTATTAAACAGGTTAGAGAAAGACCGTCAAAAAAATTATTTATTTCAGTTCGTTTTTTCAAACTACAATTTATTGTAATCTTCCATATTCCGTTTATTGTATGTTTTCTATATATTTTATTTTTTCATTGAAGTTAATTTATTATTTTTCTTCTAATATAATTGCTTACATTGTATTTGCATTTTCATGTAACTTCATTCATTTTGAATGGTATATAAATCTTTGATATAAATTTGACCTTTTTTTGTACCTTTGACTTCCAAATCCATTTACACATTTATATTTTTTTTCATTCTACATACACTATATGAAAAATTTAACATATGAGAATTTCCAGTATTCATTCTTGAGCATAAGATTACGGGGTTCTACAGATCTGAATAAACAGAATTTCGAAAAAGTTAATACTTTTCGAGATAAATAACCTCAAAAATCGACTGCGGTCAAAACCATGTAAGTCCATCCAAATTTTTTTTTCTTTTTTCAGACCCAGGTTAACATAAAACGTATGTTTAAATGTATAAAAACATATTCCAAGACAAATAGAAGGCTGAAAGGAGAAAAAGTGAGTTTGGAAAATCGTTTCTCTAAGAAAAAAAAATCGAATTGAAACTTTGAATTGCACCTGCAAAATGGTAAACAAATCGCCGACTAAGTAGACTACTTTGGAGACGAATACGCATGAGTGTCGCGCAGGTGGGCCCATTGCACTTACAGGATTATGCAAACCACGAATTTTAAAAAACCACTTCTGGTATGAATTTCGATATATCCTTTCACGACAATGCGCGGTAGAATTTCAGAGAAATATAAGCCATTAGAACGTGTTTTCAAAAAAATGGCACTTACACGGTTATGCCGTGGAACCCTTCATTTTATTTTTTAAAGTAAAATGGCAATTTTAGACTTCAAATTATTGAATATTTTCGAAAAAAGGCACTATAAATGGTTTGAATATAGGCTAAATTATTTTTATTTTGGAATCTGAAAGTTTTGAAATAATTTTTTCTTTTTTGATGGGATTCTTAATTAAGAGACATGAATTTTAAAAATTTCTGAATGAATAAGTTTACTTATCATACGTAACTGCAAAATTTTTTTTTGATCTCTAAAAAAAAATGGTCATCCGGACTGTCCTGATTTCTCGTTGTGCAGATCTGGCCACCCTAATTATTGCATTATCTCATTTTTTTTTGTCTTGTTCTCCCATGCTGCAAAACGTTCAAACGTCTTCACTGCATACAAAATTACCAGGAATTTTTTTTTCTTGATTCTCATTATAACGAAATCAATGCTTGGAACTATTAAACACTAATTTTCTGACATGTGAAAACACTGCTTCACGCAAAAGTTTTTGTTGATAAAAGAAGACAAATATTAAACAATGAAAAACAAAAAATAATTCTGGCCAAAGAAATGAAACAAAAATCTTCTCAAATATTTCAAATATCTTTAATCAAAGGATGAGTTTGTACGTCTTTATCAAACCTAGCTCTGTTGACATTATTATCGTCAACAAAATTATAACATTGGGTTATTCATAATCTCTACCTCTTATTGTGCATACTTTTCTCGATTTGAATTCAAAATTTTGCAAATCAGTTAACCTATGAACTTGATAAACTGAGTAATTTAATTAATTTATCTTTTAATATATTGGCAACAGAAGAAACATATATTATTATCTTTATTATTTACTAGGCACATTGGAATAGAAAATTCTTTATTATAATAAATCTATTATTTTTGTGGAAGAAACTTCTTGAAGAAGAACATAAGGCAGTAAATGACAGAACGGCAATTTCATAGGAGAGGAAAGAAACATTCTGTAAAATCGATTTTGCGATTAAATGAAAAAGAAAAATACACTTCCTAGCTGACGTATTTCTGAATCGACAGTAAAGAAGTTTTATTGCGAATAGAATAGCAGTTATGAGATAATATAGCCTAAAGTTGACGAAATAATGTTGACACCAAGAAGAAAAAACTTTGATGAAGACGAGTAATCCAGTTTTGAGAAAATTAAGTTTCAGTTTTGATTTAAAATTTCATCTCATCTAAAACTTAGATTCAAACCGTAATAAGAAATTCAATTTTCAGTTTGAAACTTGAAAAATGTATCTTCCTGAGATATTGGTATGCTGCATACACAGAAGAGAAGTGTAATAAAAAAATTAATTTGGTTTTGAAAATTTCAAATGAACTTCAAGCACTAAATGTTCCTCACATCTTTTTATGCAACTCATTTTTCAGTACTACCATAAAACTTGCGATCCCGAACAAATACTTCGAATACAATGTGCAATGGATTTTATGAGGATTTTCTGTGCCAAAAAAAATGCCCAAAAAATTTCCCCTACCCTCTTGTGTTCTGCTACTTTTCGATAACTATGGATTTATGAAATGAAAATAGCGGATAAACCTGTGCTAAGATATAATTTCTTCAGAGTTCACAGATTGATACAAGAATCATGGATTTTTCGTTACGCCAAGATGCAAAGAAATGTTTGAAATCTCCGCAAATAAGTGCATAAGCAGAATTTCATAGGATTTCATCAGATTTTCTCCAATTTCCATGATTTAAAGAGATTTCAAAATTTTTCAGGGTATTTTGATACTTTCGTTTTGAAAAATTCTTCAAGATTTAAGGAAGTTTAATCGGATTTTGTCCCAATTATTAAGAGAAAATGTCGTTTAGAGGGAGTGCAAGATCTCATCCTATAAAAATTTCTCCTGAAAGGAACAAAAATTTTCTAGTGCACCATGCGTTTTTCGAACTTAGTGATTTTTAGATCCACACTTAATATTTCTTGTATGTCACTCACTTTGATATCGTCAGGATTCTTTGTAAAGATAACTAATTGATTGAAAAACCATAGTCGAAACGGGGAAGGATGATCTTCATTCAGTTGCCTTAATGTATTGAGGAATTCTGTATAATTTTATTATAAATTGATAACAATTCCTTCGAATAAATCATCTAGTGGCGCAACTAGAATCGCAAAGTACCTTCCCTTTACCTGCAAATTTTCTCAAAAGGTCACTTGAAAAAAAGGGTGATTCATACATTACGGAGTACTGTCCTATTTTAAGATGAAGTCCGGATTCATAAGATTTTCTCAACTTAGGGAACAAACATATTTTGAGATTCTCCCACATGAATGGATAGTATAACCTTAATGAATTCAGTTTTGGGTGATAAAATTTTCATCGAAATTTATTCTATTTTATTATATTTCGTTAGAGAATCGAACCTTTTGGTTGCATTTACTGCTTTTAATTTTTTTAAATAACAATTGTTCTCAGTTGCTGAGATATAATGCATTACCTTTTTCGTTTTATTTCTTTTTTTTTGGTTAAAATTCATAAATCCATCTCCTTTTTTGAGATCAATTTGTTAACACGATTTCCGAAATGACAATCAACTAAGCAATAAATAGTTACGCCACTGGGTACATTATAATTTGAGAGAAATAGATTTCAAGATATTTCACCTTCACTATTCCCAAAAAATGCATGAACATTTCCCGAAATTAGGCTGCATGTTGGTCCAGGAAAACGTGATGCCAATTTCTTGAATTTCGCATTATTACCAATAAAATTATTTAAAATCCAAATAAATGAAGAAATAATTATCAGAATGAATGTTATACTAGCTGAGTACATTGTGACAGAGCATTAGTAATGACACTGACACTGAGAGAAACTACAATTAACTGTTAACACTGTTTCGAAGGATCGAAGTGGGAGACATGAAACTACTAGATATATACCCGTCGAAAGGGAGTTTTTTACAGTTTGAAATCATGATTCCCAATGCTCATGCCAAAAAATGTGTGCATTTATATGACTTGACGTAATTAAAGTTTTCTTAAGCAATCCAAGCGACTCATGTGAAGAATGCATTAATATTGATCAGGTGTTAGTCAATATGATCCATTGTAGTCAAGTTTTTCACGAGTTTTTTCACCCTTCCTCAGAATACTTGAAGAACTCAGAATTTTTTTTGACGTCGCGGAATGTGCAGACAATAAAAATTGATCAATTTTCAGGTTAGGGCCAATTTGATGTACTTTCATGCGCGCATGCGTAGTAGGATGGTCCAAAAATTTTTTTCTCGAATTTTTATGCAAAACGCCCGGCGATTCGTTCGAATCCACAAAAAAATGAACGCGTATTTTTTGTGTAGAAAAAAAATATATTTAGAGGTGCCGTAAGTCCCATGAAATTTGACACGTATTTCCCATAAGAAAAAAAGACATTTTTGTCAACTTTATTCAGAAATCTTAATATCAGATGAATCGAGTTCGAAATTCACAATTTCTCATCACAGACGAGCACAGAATGCGAATAAAATATTACTTTTCAAATATCACCCCCATAAGTTTGTTTTATAGGGTCCAAAAAACCTCCATAAGTGGGAAAATAGGTTTTTCGAGTTTTTGGCGCTAATTATGATTTTTAGCGGTTTTTTAACGCAGTATATTTATAATATATGAGACACTACTTTATACTGATAATAAGATATTTATTTGAATTGTTGGAACAATTTATCATTGTTTTTAGCAACTTTTTCTTAGAAAAGGGTTAGAAAGTCAAGGTTTTTTCGGAATTCTTCAACTTATTTTCAACGTTTCATTTAAAGCGAGGTAATAATGAAATAAAGTTAACAAGAATAATTGTTTAAACAATTTGTTATTATGACAATATTCTCTTGGAATAATGCTACAAAGTTGCGGCTTTTTCTGAAAGTTAAAACTTTTTGTCCACTTTTCACTTGAAGTAGGTAATTACTTAATTTAATTTAGCAAAAATAATTGTTTAAACAAATTGTGATGTTTATATTATGTTTTCTTCTAGATTAATACTACATAGTTGTGGTTTTTTCTGAAATTCTAAACTTTTTATCACTTTTCAATTAGAGTAAAGTAATAATTAATTCATGTTAAAAAACAAATTATCTCAACAATTTATTATCATTGATAATAATATTTTCTTTCCTTAATGATGAAAACTTGTGGTTTTTTCTGAAATTTACAACATTTTTCCCACTTTCCACCTGAAGTGAGTCAATATTTATCTTAATATAACAAAAATATTTGTTTAAACAGACTATTATTGTTAATACCTATCTCCTCTTAGACTAGTGCTGAAAAGTTGCGGTTTTTTTCTGGACTATTAGGCTTTTTATCAACTTCTGACTTAGTGAGCTAATAATTATTGCGAGTTAACAAACCTACTTATTTAAACAATTTATTACTGTTCATGACCATTTTCTCTTAGATAAGTGCTAGAAAGTTGTGGTTTTTTTCTTAAATGTTTAACTTTGCTCTACCTTTTTAGCTGTGAACAAATAATAAATAAACACTAGAGAGAATCATGTATCAAATAGTATTGTATTGTTCCAAGTAAATTATGCTTGTACTTCCCAATGTTAAAAAAAATTAAATAAAACAAAAAAACTGAATTGATTAATTGAAATTTGAATTTCGAATTTTCTACTCAATTTATGGATCTTCATCGCCAAAATTGAATTTTTAGGAAAGTAGTTACAGTTACAACCCAAGAGTCGAATTTTCCAACTAGAAATATGGATTTTCAATCAAAAAAATTATAGTTAATGTTTCAGAAAAAAAATTTTTTTAAATAAAAAACAATCTAATATACCTACCAAACAATTAAATCAATTCAATCTAATTCAATCTAATTGAATTTCATTCAAATTCCATTCGGTGCAAAGTTCAACATTTCAGAAAAAAACACAACTTTTCAGCACTTTTCTAAGAGGAAATGGTTAAAAAACAATAATAAATTTTTTAAATAAGCATGTTTGTTAACCCGCATTAATTATTACCTCACTAAGTGAAAAGTCGACAAAAAGCTTATGAGTTTGGAAAAACCGGAACTTTTTAGCGCTTATCTAAAATATGAAGAAAAAAGCATAAACATTTAGAATTCGTTTAAACGATTGTTATTGTTAAATTAAATTAAATATCAACTCACTTCAAGTGAAAAGTGGGAAAAAATCAAAAGTTCCAGAAAAGATGCAAGTTTCAATCATCAAGCAAAGTATTAGTCTAGAAGGAGATATCTATAAACATAAACAATTTGTCTAAACAATTATTTTTGCTAAAT
>WSXT02094965.1:0-11611 GCA_011762715.2 Neuroterus valhalla
CTTATTATTTCTCGAAGTCAGGGCAGTTTCAAAGCTGATAAATACACTATTTATAGTACGATATGACCCATCCGTGTATAGCCAAGCTAAGTGCTGCTTAACTTCGCCAATTGAACCGATAGGCCTGCGACAAAGCCACCTAATGCGTCCTCAGGTTGCAGATAGATTGTCCCTGTGTTGAGGGTTTAAGCTGAATGCGGTTACAAAAGCTAATAAGCAGTCGCGGAAAATTGTCTAGGGATGGTCCCGAAGAAAAACCCGGCAAACTAAGGCGTATACAACCATGCTGAAGGCTACGTGGCACCAGGGAGTGGTGTCGTTAACGGAATCTCTAGGATACTACGGCGTCTCCTAGAGTACACGCTCCTGGATCGGACGTTACCTCCGCATCCGGGGCTCTGCGGGGGTAGGGAATCGCTTCCCTAGCAACACGTGGGAATAACTATGGAAACATGAAACCCAAATCCAGTTGTGAATGCGGTTCAAAATGATCGAACGCGCGGAGCAGCCGACAATGGTTCGTCAAGTATTTCCGATCTTTTAAGAGTATAGGGAACTGAATAACACGAGAACACGATGAAGAACCGGTTAGACAATTGACGTTCTTCATGGACGGATCAACTTGATAAGTCCTGCTTAATTGCTAGGATGACAGTATTGTTTCTAACTGCAGAGGTTACATGGCGCGCCTGCACACTCTGTGGAGCCAGAAACACCCAGAGCTCTCGCACCTTTCACAGCAAGTGTTAAGGAACCGTGCGACATTGAGACCAACTGCTGAAACAAGGCTTCCGTCAAGAAATGGCTGAAATGGATGCTACCCTTTGTGAGGATCTCTTACAGGATTCCGATCTCCGGACCATCTTCACTTGTTAAGTTTATAATGCGGGAAGAGTTTTGGGTGATTCAAATCAAAAGTCGAAACCAACGATATATGAAAAGGCTAAAAAGCGCTTGCATCAACTAAACAAGAAGATTTTCTAGGAAAGAAAAAACTCGTCCTGTATGCAGTGTGTGATTGACTACATAAAATCCGGTAAGCCTTCTACGGCAGAGGCCCGAAAGTTCGCTGATGAAATAAGGATCCATTATCAGACACTGAAAATGTCAAAGCTGCTGACAATAAGGCAGTAAATTGTTGACAAAATACGGGTATTTTCTGACGCAAGGATGAGAATGAAACAGTTTCTCGCGTACCCATCGCGCCTCTATGGTGATCCTCCTATGCTAGGCGAGAACCCACCAAAGTCCAAAGAAGTCAACATGAAAACAAGGTGATGCGTGAAGACTTTAACAATATTACAAAAGATCCATCCTCGTCACATCAGTCAATGTTTACTTTCCTCAAATCATCTGAACTCAATTCAGAAACGGAGATTTTCATTTTCGCGTATTGGGGCGGTGTGATTTCCATCTTAGCAACCGTACAAGTATATCACATCAAGATGTTTCCAGCGACAGGTGCAGGGCGCATCATAAGCTGCCCAAGCACCTATGGTGGATACTATGGAATCGCCCAATTCACGCAGTAACGACATGAATGTACAGACACAATAAGGCTTTGTGTGTCCTTTACCACCATCGTTGCCGCTCTAATGGTGTTGGCCTCGACCCTGCCCTGCCGAATTGCTCAAGGGTCTATTGTTGAGAACGAAGAGTGCCGAATCTACTGGAACTACAATCTCTCGATAATAGTCCCTATCCATCACACAAGACCCGACATCATGCTCCTTGACAAACGTGACCGAACCATGTTCATGATCGAATTCTTGACCCCAGCCGACTACAACATCAAAGGCAAGGAAATCGAGAAAAAATAGAGGTACAGCGATCTCAAAGAGCACCTACAGCGACCTGATCAAGGAAATTAAATATATTTTTCTAGCATTATTATATCGAATACGCGGGGGTATGGGTAAAAACGACACAAAAGTAGTAACGGGAATTGAGTAACGCTGACGACATCGTCTACTCCAGAAGAAATCTGTCTACCCCACTCACAACTACGCTCTCAATCATCGTGCGAGTTTCGACAGGCGGCACTGCGCATGAGCTTCTAGTGGTGAGCGGTGGAAGTGTTTTCTGAAGCTGTGACTGGAATCTGCCCTCTTTCTTCCTGTCCTCTCTCTTCCTTACCCTTCTTTCCTCTCTTTCTTTTTTTTCTAATTGAATTGTGCTCTACAACAGTGTATTATACGCCATTTGTCATGAGAGTTATCTCATAAGTAAATACAAGTACAAATGTTTCCATAGATTCCAACTGATTTGAACTTTACAAGTCACTATCGATTAATCTTGCATGAATGCTCATTGAGTTTGCGTCTATAGATCAATCAAACTAGTCACAAAGACGAGAAAATGCCATCAATTTAAATGATATTTTGTAAACATTAATAGAATTTCTGAATAAATCCTTTTCAGAGGAGAAAGAAGTTGTTTTTATTTGTAGGAAAAATGATAATTTTTTTTTTGAATTTCATCCTTTTTGGGAATAAATTGATTCATTTGGGGTCAGGGTTCAACTATTTTGTTGGGGGGTTTCCTTTTCTGGTTGAGTGCAACTGTTTTTGTTTAAAAGTCAGATTTTTTGGTTTGAATATCAATTATTGAATTTTTTGCTGAGAATTCTCCTGATTTGGTGACAAAGTCAACTACTTGGTAGACAATACACTTATTCAACTGACAAATAAACTATTTTTTTTCAATTTAGAAAATGATCCAAATTTCTCAGTCTTCATTCAACTGATCTGATAAATGAACTTGACTTTTATTACAAGACTATGCAAATTTTTATTTTCTATATTTTATATGGAAATCCAACTCTCTAATTGGAAATTCATATTTGTATTTTGTTGGAACTTTGTCTTTTGTTAGCGAATCAATCTTCTTGGTTGAACATTATTCTTTGTGTAGAATATTATTCTATTTTGTTTCGAACATCTTTTTTGTCGAAAAATGGACTGTTCTATTGAAAATTCGTCTTTTTGGAAAAGAAATACGTCCTTCTGAATTGAAAATTCATATTTTAATAGGAAATATAACTTCCGTGGTTGAGAATTCATCGTATTTTTTCAAAGTTTTGTCTTTCTCCATAAAATTTCTAAATTCGGTAGAAAATGCAACTTCTGGGTCGAAAATCCATCCAAGCGCGTGATTAATGATTCTTGATTCAATTAATAATCATTACACCCTAGTTTTTTATTTTTCTTAGGAAATCCAATTTTGTTTGGAATAAGTGAAGCATTCAGAGGAGAAAGTTCAAAGCGAACATGAATTCCAAAACATTTTTCGTGATGGACTCAAATTTATGAAAAGATACTGTTACGCTTTTACGTGCCATAACACGTGCCGACATATGCCATTCATTCGCCAAAGGCCCGTAACCAACGAACAACGACGTCAATATGGAGTTATTATAACTAACGGGAGCAAATTGTATGCGCTAGTATTTTCTATCTGCCAACACAATCTCACCGACTTTCCCCTGATTTATGCGACATTAACGTATACTTATCTTTAATAAAATATCCGTAATCGCATAGATGTGCAATAAACATATGACGTTCGTATTATTCAATATCCTTTTGCAAATGGCTCCAATTGATGATACTGTACGCCCAATTTACGGTGATTTTGATGAAATGAATAGACTTTTTGATTCTTTAGGAAATGAATATGCGAATGTGAATTTCACCATGAATCATGACCTTATCAGGACAGAGAAATACAGAAAATGTATGAAGATTGAGGGAATGAAATCGTAGATATTCAGATTATAAGTTTAGAAGAGAGAGAACGCACCTCATGTAAAGGTTCTTATTATTCAGAGAGAGAAAAACCAACAAGTTGGAAGAAATTAATTATGTAAAACAACTCTTCAATATGGATTCAATGAGGATTCTCTGATGAATTAGATTCGGAATAAGTTGAGAACAGATTTTTGTGCGTAGTTCATACACATAGGATGGGAGGAGGTGTTTCCAGTTTCGATCATTTACAAAACTACAAATTTTGTCGTCGTTTCGTGAAGATTGCTGTTCAACCTGAAAATGCGAACTGCGACGTTCGAGAAACATTGACAAAGTTTGTAGGCTTGTACACGATTTCGTCAACGTTTCGTGAACATTGCACTTCGCCCTGAGGATACGAACAGCAACATCCACGAAACATTGACCTGATTTGTAGTTTTGTACACGATCGAAACTCAAATCATATTCTTTCATCTTGATGGATCATCGAGGAAACATCAAATTTATCATCAAAGAATTTTACAGGAAGAGCTTCCTAACCAAAACTATACTACCTCCAGTTAGCTCAGGTCTTCTACAGGTGAGCTACTAACATCTTAAGCCTTCTTCAAACGATGCGTTATACACCACTTCAGAAGAAAGATAAGAACTCCACCTTCTCTTATCAAACACCCTCAGATCTGACATTCAGACCAGATTGGACTGCATAATATTTGACCCACCCCAACGGACTACAGATTTCTCTATTCAAAAGCAAAAACAAAATTTGACAAATTACTTCCATTAAAGCACACACCACTAACTAACACGGTGAAAAACATCTCTAACCACCATCTCAGCAATGAAATGATTTCAGCCCTGTCTGATTGGGTGAAGCCAATTTCCGTAATTTTGAAATTTGGGTTTGAATAGTGAAATTATGTTGCCTGTTGGGACAAATAACACATCCTCAAAATTTCTTGAAAAAATATTAAGTCCTTCACGGTCTATAACTCACGAGAAGTTTCCCAATATGTATCGGTCAATACAAAAAACCATTATATTCATTTCAGGCTTCAATTACTTCTTGGAAGGTTTGTGACATTTCAGGGGAAGCTAAGATCTGCTCGGATAATATTTTGCCAACACGAGGTAATGTTCTTCGACATTATATTTTTTATTTTCGGCGCATTGAAGAAGAAAAGCAACAAAGACCCTTCCTCTCAGGGAATCATTTTGCAGATTCATGAGTACGTAAGGTGCTGTACTTAAATTACGTAGCGTGTTTTTCTTTTATTTACAACGTTGCATCTCTTTCGGCATCCCGGTATTATTATTTTTGTCTTCATTTAAACCAGAGAGAAGCGCGTCATGTAATTTGAGTGTTGCCCCTAAGGATTAAATGGGAAAAGGTTTCACTTCCCATCGTCAGTCGAAAACGGTCTTCTGCTAAAATTAAGAGCCTGCATGATGGGCACCATAAACTAAAACAGTACCCCAAAACACAACGCAACAGTGAGTCGCATAGGAGCAAGAGGGCTAGTTTCCCGACAAATGTAAGTGCCTTTTTGATATCTCTCCGTACAAATGTCTCTCTTTCCGTTATTGCTTTTGTGAATGAACCAAAAAAGCTCCCTATGGAGAAGAGTCTTAATTAGAGGACAAATGCCCAAAGAGAAAAATTGTTATTGGTTCAGTTGATGAAGAGGCTTCATCCCGTCTTCAAAGTTGTTTCTTGAGCAAGGAAAGGTCATTTTTTGTTCAAAAAAGCCAGGACCCTTGCGAGCATGAAAACAAGCTCAGATGAAAAATATGTTATCGAACACAGAAGACCTGAAAAAGAAGTGCGATGCATGACTGGAAAGATTCTAAATTTGGCCATTGTCTGTGATCACGCAGGGATCTCTGACAGGAAAGCGTCCCTGATTGCAACTGCATTTATGGAAGACCGGAGGATTGATGGGCACATTAGTCTTGTTGAAGAGCCCGGTTCAATTTTCTTGAAGCACAAGGCCGCAAGTGCAGGAACAGCAAAAGCGATTGCCAAAGCTCCGGTGGACTTCATCTCTGGAAAGGATACTCTCAACTGAAGAGCTTTGAGTGCCAGGTTGCTAAGGAACTGCAACCAATACAGGCTGGAAGGGTAGTGCGTTGGCAGAACTGAAGAAAACTTTCCGAAAATGATGGTCTGCTTTTTTCATGCCAACGAGCTTCCTTTGCGATACCTTTTCAACACGTTGGATGGGGCGACCTCTGGTCTAACTAGTTACTCGGGGGATATTGAAAGCAGTTGGCAAATGGTTGAACCAACCAAATTGAACACTTCGAGCCTTTGGAGCCAACATGCCACATATGGCTTAAGTTTTGGACCTAAGTAAATATCAAAAGTAATTGTATGAAATGGTAACCGCAGTTTGTTATGGGGTAGTTCCAGAATCCTTTGCAAGGCGAAACCCTGGAAAAATGTCACAAGTCATGTGGCTTACTACTGCAAATCGTATTCTGCGTCTTCGCGACTCAACTGAGTTTCCCAGCGCTGTACTGAGAGACTAAGCAGAATACGTCACCAAGGCTGCCTCTGTGTGGTTTCAGATAGAAATGAACCTGATGTTCAGAGATGGGCCCGAACATTTGTGAAGCATGATGCAGTTGACAAGATACCTTCCTGTTAAATGCGTAAAATGTTTTAGACTGATTTTACTATAATTGTTTTTTAAACGTTGGATCACCCTTCTCCTGGTTTCTCCAAAATACAGACTTTATGACAAGAGCAAGGGCTTTTATATACTCCTTGATCACTGCAGGGTACCTCTTTAGGTTTGTTAAGGATTTGATCTATTTCCATAGGTGGTTCGAATATGGTTTCAATGTTGTGATTGCTGAGAATCCTGCCTATTGGTTTATTAGGATGTAATCGGTTGATGAAAATGGAACACTTGTGTAGTTGATCCAGTCTATGTCTCCAGATGACAGAGAGTGTTGTCAACGTAACAACACCAGAATTCTCTGATGGGCTTGGATTGGTTATAGATTTAGGTTTCCATATTTTTCATAAAGATATCAGCTAAGTCAGATGAAATTACGGATCCCATTGCTTCTCCTGAGGTTTGATCGTACGATTGGTTATTAAAAGAGAAGAAAGTATTGTTGAGACACTGTTCTATCAAAGGCGTAAGATTTGACTAAAAGTCATTAGTAAATTGAGAAATAAACGCAATTTTTCTGCCTTCGTGTATTCATGAATTCATGTTATATACGTACATACCTATTGATAAAAAATGAAGTTATAAAACCTGAAGGATCGTTAGCACAATAAACTCACTTACTTGCAACCTGACACGCTTCGTCGCCGATGAACTAAATCCTCTTAGGAAATAGGTAGGAACCGCGGTGGCAGAGTTTGGCAATGCGAGGCTGGCAAAGTGTAGTGGAATGAGTGCGAGGCAAAGCTCAGCTCATCTTTAGACCCTAATGGAGGCTCGTATAGATTTCTTTTTTCCGAAAATTGCGTTGTTATTTGTTTTTGTTCAAATTTAAAATGAAGTATTTTTTGCGCCTGAAAATCGGCACCGTCTTGCATGCTGAATAGCGGTCATTGGCGTGCACTGCCATGCCTGCCTTAAAAACATTAATTTGCTTCCCGAATAAAAAAAAATAATCAGTCAAGAGAAAAATCTAATGATATTGAGAACAAATATCTTGAAGTTTTCCAGAATTTGATAAATCTCAGACATTTGAGCGTCTATTCAGATCTGGAGATGAATCCAATAATACGAATCATGATAACACGCCCAGTTACGGAATTTTCATTACGCATGGTTCAGGGTCGACATAGACGTTACCCGTCGCGTTTGTAGAGGATACTTGAGGCCGGCATGGCAGTGCACGCCAATGACCGCTTTTCAGCATGCAAGGCGGTACCGATTTCCAGGCTCAAGAATTACTTCATCTTAAATTTGAACAAAAACAAACAACAACGCAATATTCGGAAAAAAGAAGTCCATACGAGCCTTCATCAGGGTCTAAAGATAAGGTGGGACAAATATTTTAACAAGAAATTTATCAGTGTAAGAAAATTATGGCTTTGGCGAAAGCCTATCCTTGACGAAGCACCTTAATACTATGCCCGAATCCCGCGAATCGAATTGTCTCCCCGCCGCATCTCTTACGCTCGGAAGGAGCAAAAGTGCGGCATCTCTCCTCAACAGAAAACTCGAAGTCTCCTTTCTAAGCAAACAGGCAAAAAATGGCCATGGAAATAATGTAGGTCACGTAACCTAAAAATGGTAAATCGTATTGTGCTGGAGACCTGCCGCACTTTTGCCACTTCCAAGGGTAAGAGATGTCGCAAAGAAACGATTTGGTTCAGGAGACTTGCCGCAAAATTTCCAATCTTCTCGGGAGAGATGGCTCACCACCATAATTGAAATGTAACATCCTTAAAATACTCAAACAAGTAGGAAAATCAATCATCTCATTTCTCTTTTAAATTATCTATAAGCTACATCAAATCTGCTTTCTATTGGAGAATAAGAGCACTCAATTCTGTAATTTCATGATTATCGAAAACATTGAGCCATATTTTGCTCAAGGACTGTTTTACTCGCAAACTGTCTCTTGAACCGAGACTCCTGGTCCAAGCAATGACCAACATGAATGCAGTCCATTGCAACAGAATTTTTCGTCAAAGCGAGTTGTAAATTTATCGGGATCTGAAATCTAGATGGCGCTAGTGTCGCGAACAAGCAAAGAGGTCGATTTCTTAAGATGCATTCTAATTTATGCATAAAAGTGTTCTTACGATTGTTCTGTAAGAAAATAAGCTCAATAGTAAGCATTGAAAATTATTATTTATCACAAAGTGTTGAAAATTAGATTTCCATCGTATAAAGTAAAGAAGCACGTTCTTTTTAAAACTTTTTTTTCTCGAAAAAACTATTGTTTCACCATATCAAGTAAGTTCCAAAACATTTTGAACTTAAATGAATTTTAAATAATGTATGCAGTAATAAATCTGATTCAGAATGTACAGAGAATATGAGCAATAGACGTCAGAGTTGAAATATCAAATCGAACCTAAAATTTTAAGATTACAATTTTCTAGATATTGAATATCGCAAGTGTAAATTGATATATATTGACTCTGAGTCTATTTTTGCGTCAACGAAAGTTTATTCAATATTAAAATTTACTGAAACTTAAATGATGTAGTGAAATAAATGTTATTTTGAGAAAAAACAGTTTGCACCGTAAATGTGTTTTTCACTGTGTATGATGAAAATCCCGTCAGAAACACTTTGCCTTCGATAGGTAGGTTTTTGCATTATATACTTTTTGTTTTAAACTGCAAAAAAGCGTGAATTGATTTTCATGCAAAAATTAAAATGCACCTCAAAACTGTAACTGGTAACTCATTTTCACTAGTTTACATTTTGACCGCATTAGGATTGTAGGTGGCGCCATGCAATCATGCGTTTCCCATCCCGAGTCCAAGCTTGAACCAGATAACGATTTCCGGGTCGATTTGTCCAAAAAGTCAGTCCATTGGACTAAAATCGCAGGTTTAATTATTGCTTGAACCAGAATTCGAAGGGCAAAACGTTTGAAGTTTCTTAAATAAAAACGAACTGTATTGAAAAAAAAACTCAAAACCTTTTATGACCCTATTTTGCGATTTTAAAACTGCACATAGGATTCAGCGAAAATAGCTTGCATTTGTGTGATATTCAATCAATCTTATCGCATGCTGTTTTTAAAGCCTCCGACTACGTAATTTATCTGTTAAACGAGTGTTCGGAAAATTTTGCGAAATATGAGATCAAAAATAATTGCAACCATAAATTCACCCGAGATAAGAAAATACGCTTTTTGTCATATATTGGACATTACAACCATGAGTTTGAATACTAACGATTTCACACAAAAATGAATAAATTCGTCGAAATACTGGCTGTCTAACTAGCATCATCGATTGCGCGCTACGCACGCGTTCATTTGCTTGGGTCAATTAACAATATAATTTTTATGCAAAACAATGTTTGATATCCAGATTACTAATTTTCAGCTTTCTTCGTTTTTAATTTTGAATCAGAACAGATGAACTTTTCCTAAGACAGTTAATTCTCTTTTAGGTCAATTTTTAACAAACAAAGATGGAGATTTAACAAAATAATTAGACTTCAGAAACGTGAATAGATTCTTGATGAAAGAATTCGAGTTCCGAAGGAATAGATAAATTTTCAATCGAGCCGTGCTAGCAGTTTTTCAATCATGAGAAAAATAGCCCTAAAAAATTTCAAAATTGAATCCTCAAACCAAAAGACGCATTTTCAACCATGGAGATCGATTTGCTACTATGAGAGGAATTTCCAACAAAATACATGAATTTTTGACCAAATGGTTAAATTTTCATTTTTAAGCAATTTTTCTTGAAGAGTTGAATTTGAAAGAATGTACCAAAAAACTAATCATGAAAAAAATGGTTTTCTAAAAAAGTTTTTTGAACTTTGTCCAAACTCTTGAATTTTCAAATAAAAAATTTGATTTATAACTCAATAGTTAAATTTTCAAATGCAAACCTTAATTTTTTTACTGAAAACATAAATTCCAAAGAATAAATTTACTTTTCTACCAAAAAAAAAAAGCACATTCCGAAGAGTACAAGAATTTTCAATAAAGTTGTAGAGTTTTCAACCAAAAAAATGGAACGTAAACAAACAAATTTCTAACAAAGTTATTTAAACGTTATTCAAGTAGTTGAATTTCCAACAACAACGAAAATTTAATACGAACCTTTAATACGAAAATTTAATACGAAAATTTAATTTATAACCAAATAGTTGAATTTCTACATAAAGACATCAATCTATAACTGGAAACATCAGTTTCCAAAGAATAAATTTAGTTTCCTACCACAAAAATGCACGTTCCGAAAAGGACATGAATTCTGCAAAAAGTGGTCGAGTAATAAACCAAAAAATTAATCATGAAAAAAAAGAGTTTCCTAAGACAGTTTTTTTAACTTTATCCAAACTCTTGAATTTTCAAAAAAAAAAATTGGATTTCTAACTGAATGGTTGAATTTCCAAAGAAAAAACATAAATTCTTAACTGAGAACATAAATTTCCAAAGAATAAATTTACTTTTCTACCAAAAAAAAAACACGTTCCGGAGAGTACAAGAATTTTCAATAAAGTTGTGGAGTTTTCAACCAAAAAAATGAAACATAAACAAACAAATTTCTAACAAAGTTATTTGAACGTTATCTAAGTAGTTGAATTTTCAACAAAAACAAAAATTTAATTTATAACCAAATAGTTGAATTTCTACATAAAGACATCAATCTTTAACTGGGAACATCAGTTTCCAAAGAATAAATTTAGTTTCCTACCAAAAAAATGCACATTCCGAAAAGAACAAGCATTTTCAAAAATGTGGTGGAGTTTTCAACCGAAAGAATGAATCATAAAAAAAACAAATTTTTAGCAAAGTTGTTTGAACGTTATCCAAGTTGTTGAATTTCCAACAACAACAAAAATTAAATTTATAACCAAATAGCTGAATTTCTGAATAAAAACAAACTTTGGAGGAACGAATTTAGTTCTCTACCCAAACAGAAGCACTTTCAAGAAAACTAGAACATGCCGCACGCTTCGCGCGCGTATTTTCTCGTTAAGATTCGGGATTTGAAATCATTTGAGAACATTATCATAGATACAAAATTTTTTGAACTCTATATATATGATTAATATCATTAAATATGTGGAGTATTCATAAATACTTTAATAGCATATAGAGTCAGGTATATTATTAGATGGAAATTTCTTTGTGGACATGATTTTCAATTCGCATACGGTCTGGAACATTACAATCATCATTTACAT
>WSXT02094976.1:0-11610 GCA_011762715.2 Neuroterus valhalla
AGAAGCCCACAAATACCTTAGAGATAAGATGTTAAACTTAGAGGAGAATAATAGAACCTAACTGAATCAAACGTTACCATCCAAACTAATAACCTTTTCTTTTACAGACCCTAAGAAGATATAAGATTGCCTAGAAGAGCTTGGAGAGCGTGACACGTGATGGACAGCAGGACTCCTAATCATACTTAGTGGTGCCTACTGAGGGCACTGTTGTGTATTGATGCAGCACTGGCGAGTGCGAGGGCCCTATTCGCCCTGGTCTGCGACTAGTTAGTCTGTCGCGATCACGATCTTAGAGAACATCTGTTTAGAAGTGAAGTGAATAAAAATCCAGTTGAAACTTAAATAACAAAGTGAAGTTCTTATTGTAGCTACAACCCCAAGGATTCCAACACTTCTATATCAGGAAGCTTTCTATACGGACTATACATGACGGTCGGGAAGGCGCTCAATATAGCGCAAGATGGAAAAAGCGACCGTCAGTTATGGTCCTTATAAAAACTTTCTGGTACGAAAGTTGTTGGGAATTTCATGTTCTACAACTTTGTCTTTGAATATGGCACTTATTTTTTATGAAAAGGTCCGAAAAATTAGTAAAACTGCGCCCATGTTACAATTTTGCGCAGTTTTTGCTCGATAACGGCAATAAATATTATCAATTCGGAAAAATTCTTTAAGAGAAAATGTGGAAAAAACAGTTCTTTACAACTTCGTTTTTATCATATTTGTTAGAAGCTAAAAATTACGCGAGATAACCAGAAAAAACCGTAAATTCAAGATGGCGGATTCAGCGCACATGATTTCAAGGGCAAGACTGAAACCTTAATTTTGAAGCTAGAAGAAAACTTTCTACGTAAAAAAAATCGGTACTTTTGCTCCTGAAAAATACCTTCTTCCAATTTTTTTTGAGAACGCTTCATTGAGGGGTCCTCTCTGATATGTCAAAAAAGTGTCCTCGATTAGGAGGGAAAATCCGGTTTTTTACTGGAAACATTTCCAAATTTTGCGTTTGCGTGTGCGGGTAATTCTCATTGCATTGTAGAGCAAAATGTCCAACAGGTGAAAGAAAACAAACTAAATTATGAGAGAATTTCAGCACAAAAAAAATCCGCTATCTTCAATAGGTTCCGAGTTATGTTACATTGGAAATCGCCCAATTTTTTGGATTTTCAAGGGAAAATCGCGGAATCTCAGAAACCACTCTATACCTTTCTTCCTTATTACTTGACAGATAAGTGTTCCACAGATGAGTCGAAGAAGACTCAATTCCCTGTGATTCCAAAAAGGAAAATTGTCTAACTATGACCCCTCAAAGTTGACTGTTTTTGCCTTTTTTTAGGAGCAAACGAAAAAGTTTCAGTTTTTTAAAAATAAATCGTTTCAGAATAAGTTAACTTTTATGATGCTGGGAGATGAAATAGAGTGAACGAAAATCTGCGTACATATAAAAAAAAATCTTCTAGCCCTATTAGTTTGGGAATTGTGAGGTTTTATAAATTCCGTTCTTTTGGTTATTTTTAACCAAAAACGGAGAAGTTTTGTTTTTTGGAAATACCTCGTTTCCCGTAAGGCCCACGACAAAATTCAAACAGAAATAATAAAAGTAGAGTCAATTTAGCGTAAGTTAAAAAAAAGTGACCTAGCCCTAATAGGTCACGACATATGACCTTGCAAAGTGCACTATTTCTGCATAGAGGCACCGTAGTGTACCGTAAAGTAGAATTACGGCGACGTTTCGAAGTTTAGGTTCCAAGTAAGTGTATAAAATCTATTCCAGATACATAGTACGTCCTTTTCCGTTAAAAAACAAATAATTGTTTATGACAAAATCTTGCTGTCGCCACTTTTGATTCCTTTTTGGCCATTTTTTTTCTTTTGTGGCACAAAAGTAATTGTTATTGATGTGAAATGTGTAATATATTTTCTTATCAATAAATGAATCATTTTTGAATAATTGTTCATAACAATATCTTATTATAACCGCTTCCGAATATTTTTTTAGTACTTTTGTGACAAGAAAACAATCATAATTGTCTGGAAATGTGATACATATCGTTTAATCAATAAGCAATGATTTTATCAATAATTGTTTATAACAAAATCTTGTGTTGAACACTTTTGAGTAGTTTTTGAGCATTATGCACAAGAGTACTAAAAAAAATACTCGGAAGCGGTTACAACAAGATTTTGTTATGAACAATTATTCAAAAATTATTGGAAATAATTCATTTATTGATAGAAAAATATATTTCACATTTTTCACCAATTACAATTACTTTAATGCTACAGAAGTACAAAAAAATGGCCAAAAAGTATTCAAAAGTGATGACAGCAAGATTTTGTTATGGAAAATTATTTGTTTATTGACGGCAAAAGACGTATAATGCATCCGGAATGAATCGGACGCACTTACTTGGGACACAAACTTCGAAATGTGGCCGTACGTCTACTTTACGGTACACTCAGGTGCCTCTATGCAAAAAAAGTGCACTTTGCAAGGTCAAATCTCGTGACCTATTAGGGCTAGGACACCTTTTTTTTAACTTACGCCAAATCGACTCCAGTTTTATTCATTTCCTATGATTTTTGTTGTGAGACTCGCAGTAAACGAGATATTCTTCCCAAACCGGTTTCGGTCAAAAATGCCCAAAAAAAGGGAATTTATGAAATCTCGCAATTCCTAAACTAATAGGACTGAATGACTTTTTTTAGATGTACGCAGATTTTTGTTCACTGTTTTTCATCTTCTATCAATATTGACGTAAACTAAACCTTGAACGATTATTTGGAAAAAATTAAACCTTGTTTTTTTGCCCCTTAAAATAGGCAAGAACAGTCAATTTTGAGGGGTCATAACTCATGACCTATTACAGTTAGAACATTTTCTTTTTTCGGAATCGAAGGAAATTGAGTCTTCTTCAACTCACCTGTGGAATTCTTATCTGTGAAGTAATAAGAAAGAAATGTATAGAGTGGTTTTAGAGACTTTGCGATTTTTCCCAGAAAATTCCAAAAATTGGGCAATTTGCAATATACCATAACTCGGAACCTATTGAAGATAGCGGATTATTTTTTGTAATTAAATTTTCTCATAATTTACTTTTCCTTCTTTTACATGTTGGACGTTTTGCTCTACGATGCAATGGGAATAACCGTACACGCAAACGAAAAATTTGGAAATGTTTCCAAAAAAAACCGGATTCCCCCTCCTAATCGAGGACACTTTTTTGATATGTCAAAGAGGATCCCTTAATAAAGCGTTCTCGAAAAAAAATTTGGAAAAGGAATTTTTCGGGACTTTTACTCATTTTTCCAACGCAATGTCTGGACTCAATAGGTTCGCTGTAGTTTTAAGTTCTCCCTGTATCAACTGGAGGAGTGGGGAAGCCGGCTTTCGCACGCTCTTCCATCAGGGAAAGGTGCCCGCTTCTCTCCAGCTGACAGTATTGGTTCTGCTTGTGCCTCAGTACGGCAGGTGGTTCTCTCGGCTCACACCCGGGTGGCTGGGGACTGGAACTCCCCGGCTTCTGGAGCGTTGGCGAAGGAATCAGCTAGTAAGGGCTCCGAAAATTTGAAGCCCCATAAGTACTGCCTTATACTACTAGAGTCATTTGTTTTTTTGTGATAAATGATGTTCCCGTCTCGATCATCTTCGGTGTTGTGGAAGTGATGAGTCTTATGACGTATACCCTCCCGTCCTCATCTACAAAAATACGGAATAAGGCTCTACCGTGTTCGCTCATGTTGCGACGACGACTAAAAATGCATAACACAAAGTGACGATAAATTGAAAGCGTTCGAGGAAGATGAATTGTTGGACAACTAAGAATGAAAGTACACGCGACTGCCGAAGCGTAAACAGTGAGGTCGATATAAACTATTTCTATGTGATTTCATCGTTTCGCGCATTGGCGAAATTCTCATCTTAGATATTGTCCACTCGAAGTGGGCGCCATTAGCAGAGAACAGAGCGGGGCTATTGCCTCTCTCTAAGCTTCTCGGTTGGAAGATCTGCTTAATTCCACTGTTGTTGATGTTAGTAGATTTCCTTCTGAATCCTATCTCGAATTAATTTGAATTTTTTGAAGAATTCTTCTGAATATAGTTGGAATTCAGAGTGAATTTTCATCTTGTTGAAAGGATGGAACAGGATTTCCAATGAATATTCTATCCCTATTTTAGTTTGTTTTCTGTCGGATTCTAGTAGGATTTCTTTCGAATCCTATCTCAAGATAATTTTAACTTTACTAGGAATTTCTTCGAATATAATTGGAGTTCAGATTGAATTTTCATCTTGTTCAAAGGATTGAACAGGATTTCCAATAGATATTCTATTCAGATTTTTTAAAGAATTAAGTTGGTTTTTTATCGGTTTTGACTAGGATTGTTTCGAATCCTATCCCGAAAATATTTGAATTTGATTGAGTATTGTTCTGAATATAATTGGAATTCAGGTATAATTTTCATCATCTCTAAAGGATTGAACAGGATTTTTTATAAATATCCTCTTCAGATCTTCTTCAGAATTTAGTTGGTTCTCTATCGGATTCTAGTAGGGTTTCTTCTAAATCCTATCTCGAATTAATTTGAATTTCATTGAGAATTTCTCTAAATGTAATTGGAGTTTAGATTGAATTTTCATCTGAATCAAAGGATTCCGGAGACCCAAAAACGGATGGTTATGGGTATACTTTGATTAGTTTGTGCTTAGAAAAGGATATGTTCCTTACAAACATCTGGTTTAAGCACAACATGATAAACATGTATGCCTGGGGCAAAGGCGAAAGCCATAGTATGATCGATTTTATTGTAGCGAACGAGAAACTGAGAAGGCTTGTAGAAGATACAAGGGCTATAAGGGGCTTTGAATGCGGATCGGATCCCTATCTTATAGTTTCAAAAATGAACCAAGGTCAAGGACCGAGGAGATGAAGAATGATTAAAAAATCAAACCAGACGCGAGTCAGAATAGATAATTGACAAAAACCAAAAGTACAAATAGTATATCTTTAAGAGCTTAATAAGTATTAAGGACATCACAAAGAAGATTGTAAGACAGAATGAGGCAACAAAAATTTAGAGTGTGTATGGATAACACTGCAGAGTAGAATCTTCAAGAGTGCACCGGAAGTGTGTGGTACTGTGACTGTAGGAAGAAAGTCTGGTGATGCGTGGTGAAATGACATAATACGCATAACAATCAACGAGAAAAAAGAAGCGTACTCGAGAATGTTGAATCTTACAGGTCCAAGAGATCCAAGAGGTCGAAGAGATGCAAAATGATTTTGAAAGAAATTATAAATTATTTTGGAAACTTAATATTTTGGAAATGGGTTATGAGAACTAGAAAATGAAATAAAAGCATTGAGGTATTCGGAATCAAGAATGCTGATGATGAAAAAGTATGGTAATTGAACGAAGTGAAAGTGTGTATGAGAGATATTTGCAAGTCGCTGTATAGGGAAAAGGCGATTATTGTCCCAATATACAAGGGAAGGGTGGCCCAGGCGTCTTTAATAATTATCTAACGATAAGCCTACTAAGTACTGTGGGCAAAATATTTACCAAAACACTAATTTATAAAGTCATCGGAGTAACAAAGAAAAGGATATGAGAAGTTCAATGTGGATTTATGCTAGGAAGATCATCTGCGGATCAGATATTTATCTTGAGACAGATCACAGGATAAGCCTGAAAGTGAACAAAAAAGTTTTCTGTGCATTGGTTGATCTGGGAAAAGCTTCCGACAAGGTAAATAGAGCCAAATTTTGGGAGGTCCTTAAAGAATATGAAGTGACTGGATGGCTGCCGAAAGTGATACAAACAATATATAATGGTAACAAAGCAAATGTGAAAGTAAATGGACAACTGAGTGATCAGTTTGATATAAGGCAAAGAGTAAGGCAAGGATGCTTTACGTCCTCTTGAATATTTAATATATACATGCGAAAATTTCTGAGAATGATTCGGAAGGTGTTGATCTTGGGATGGTAAAATTTCGTGGCCTCGCGTTTGCAGATGACAACATCGTTACGGCATAATCATTCGAGGATTTGCAGAGGGTGTTGAGCAGACTGGATACGAGCACGAAGAGCATGGGTCTTAACCTTGATATGGATAAACCAAAAATTAATTTTGCTTAAAAGTAAGGATGCGAAAACGAAATGCGATATTGCTCTCAGTGGGGAAAGGTAGAACGAGTTGATAATTTCGTGTATCTTGGAAGTCTATTGACTGCTAACAGGAAGATAGATACACAGATTTCCAAACATATATAGAGGGTAGAAAGAGTGTCGGCAGGGTACGGGCCATTACTGGAAGTAAAAACGTAACAAATGGAGCTAACATTTCGATACGTCATTCTGTGCTAGCGCCAACTGTGCTGTACGGTAGCAAGACCTGGAGGTACCAAGAAAGGGACAAGAGTAAACTCAACGTGATCGGCATGGAATTTCTGCGTAACATGTTCGGTAAAACGCTAATGGACAAGGTGAGTAATGACAATGATCCTCAAAGAATGTGCGTAAAAGAAACGCTGTTTGACAAGAGTGAAAGAAATTTGCTGAGATGATTCGGTCACGTTAAGAGTTCGCAGAAGGCTCTCCAAGGTAGAAACTTGATGAAAAAGTTTTCATAACACTGTAACGATGGTGACTGCGTGGACTTGCACCTTTATTCCCTTCATATCAACCTTCTTCTTCCTGCTTGATGAAGGCTGGACTGGCCAGATGTACGGTTATGATAACAACTCTGGTCCGTTTCACCAGAGTGAAGAAGAATCTTAGTTTATGACAGGAATACGTCGCGATCACAATCATCTAAAAGGCTCGATGATGGAACAATGCCAATATGCCGATATGAGCGTGGTTTGAATTGCAGACATGGATTGACTATTAAGTTCTTTCATCTCGTAGGATGTACTTCGATCCAGAGAAAAGTGTTGCTCGAGTCACTCTCTAAATCTACCAGAACATTTAATTGGGAAGCTTGTTGTACCCACTCCTTCAAGTAAACCAAACGAACTGCTCTCTACAGTTTTTTTCGAGGTAAGCTCAAGTGCACCGCGGGAGCCACCTTAGATTCTGAGGCAACGTGTGACACATCAGATATTTCAGTAGCCGATCTTACAAGAAGGCAGAGAGTAGCGTCGTAAGCTCTTTCACAAGCTTCACAGAATCTGTTAGGTTTCCGATCCACTAAGGGATCGGAAAGTTGAGCGTTTTCGTCTAAGAACTGACCGTATCTTCACGACAGGCATGGATGCTGGTATATCACCGTTGAATGTGAAGACATTTTCTTCCGGGTTCCAGTTGAAACCAAGCATCTAAAAAGATTGCGGAGTTTGAAAAGTTTTGGGTAGCGATGAAGTCAGATTTTCTTCTGTTATTCTCTCTGTAATTGAGAGTCATTTGGAATAAGGGCGTACCCTACCACTTGCAGCTTGCTTATACTCTTTTAGCTTTGCTGCTCTACTTTTATTCTCTTGCGAGCGCTCTTTACGAATTTCTCTTCTCTTCCTATACACAGGCACAAATGAGCAGACGACAGCTGCAATTATAAAGAGATCTTCAAGGAAGAGTTGAGAAGACCTTGCTCCGATTTCGTTTGGCCTTGCAGAATCGGGAGCACGAGTACCAAAATGCGCACAGTATTCAAATCAATTATTTTTCATTTCATCATAGACTTGATGGCAAATCAGCAAAAATTTGGGGCATACTGATCCTTCAAAATATGAGAAGGCTTCTCGCATAGAATGCATATTCAATGACAGTGCTAGAAAAAATCCCGGAATTTTATATAATTTCACCTTCAGAAAGTACATAAGCATAACTTCTCAAAGAATAATCATATTCGATCGTGCTTTGGCACCCATTTTGAGGGACCAAAAATACAAGTCGTGTTCGTAAATATCTGTTTTTGATCAAAAATAAAAGAGAGGGAGCATTTTGAAAAATTTTTCGGATTCTTTTTTCAACACTCGAAAATTGTGAGTACGGCTTCTTGTAGTAGGTAAGAAGTGGAACAATTTATCCTCATGGTTTTTTTTCGATGAAAAAAAAATTGTCAGAGTTGTGACATTTCCAAATTTGAAAATATAAACGAAAATGAGAATTCTTAGCCAAACCACGCAAGATATAAAAAACAGTTTGAAGAAAAAAGATGTTCCTTTTTGGGAGCCCTCCAAGATGATCTTCACAACTTTTTGAGTTTATCGAAAAGAAGAAAATTCAGATTTTGGTCGCTCAAAAAATAATGAAAAATAGAAAGATTCATTTTTTGGTCAAACCATGCAAGCTACGGGAAAATATATATGAACTAAACTTGTGCACTAAAAAAAGATTTAGAAATTTGGTTAAATTATCTTCTTATTGGACAAGAAGTTTTTCCTTCATTTATAAAAAGCCATAAAGTGAATTCATTTCAATCAGGAAAAATAACCATAAAAACCAAATAATAAAATTTTTGAAGAAAATGACTAAGGCTTACACACAAGATTGATAGAGAAAAGTTATTCACCCGAAGAATGTATGTGAATTTGTTTTCATTTTTCCCATTGGACGCGTAGTTTTTGTTTCAATCGTAAAAAATAAAATTAACAATTGAATTTATAGAGAAACTACACAGTATGTGAAGAAAATTAAGCAACAAAACTTCTCAACTGCTTCGGTCAAACTTTGATCGAGTGCGCAGCACGAGACATGCGATGAGAATGTATTCGTTGAAGTCGGGAAAGCTTTAACAAAAAAGAATTTACACTCGTCTAATTAAAGTAGTCGACATTTCGCTCTTTAGTTTTACAAGCTCTATATAAAACTGTAGGGAAGTACAAAGGTCGAGCGCGTAGCGCGAGGTAAATTCATAACCGAGCGCAGAGCGCGAGATCCGAAAGACGCGCGTGACGAGAATGTGCCCGCACAGCGGGCAGACTTTTTTTATTTTTTCCTAGTCTCAACGGATATCTATGTTTGTTTTTACTTCAAGATATGTTTATATTCTTTTTTCATGTGACATAGTTCGTTCGATTGCATATTAATACGACGTGGGACATACGATTCGTGAGCGAAAATGTCTTATCACAAAATAAACATATTTTTACAGAAAGGTATTTTCGTTGATCCAATGTTTTCTCTAGCAAGGCTTCAATGGTCAATCATTTTGCTCACCTTTTTCTGTCATGGTATATCTTACCTCTTGTTTTGCATCATTGTACGATATTTTTTTGACCCAAAAGGAATCTTTCACAGCAGTCAGAAAACAAAGTTTGCAGGTGACACTGATGAAAGTTTATTCGTGTTTCTAATATATGGTGGTAGGATAAAATAAACAATTAGAAAAATTAAAGTAATTTACATTTTGAGAATCATTCTGCACCTGGATGCTAAGGAGTTCCAATTTCAGAAATATTTTCAAAATCCTCATTGTGGCGATTATAAAATGAAAACAGATGGAATCGACTATTCAAACGGAAACTAGTTTTTTGACACGTTGAATCGAAATCTGATCAAAGAATCGTTCTTTAACTTTAGATTCTCGAGATATTCTACGCTCAAAGTGCATAAAATCTTATTTTGCGCTACATTAGAGACTACATCATAAGGCAAGCTGATTTTTCTTTTGTAAAATCTAGTCAGAGCATCTCGGGATTCGGGGGATACGAAATCTCGAGTATGTGGGCAGAATTGCCGAATTAAAGATGGCTGATCTAATATAGCAGCCACAACTGCCACACTCCATATCCAGTCAATATCCGAAAAGTTCTTGAAAATTCGTTACTCGCAGATTTTTGAGGTCGCTGATCTCGAATATGTGGCAAGGATTTTCAAATGCAAGTTCGAATTCAACTTCGATTCAAGAAATAACGGATAATTTTGTCGGCCTGTAATATTATTCTATACTCACGGAAAGAATCAAGGAAAACCAGAAATATAAGGAATGCAGCCTTCACAACGATCATCGTGTCTGTAGGACGAAATCACTGATGGAGAAGTAGTATATAATTAAGATCTATATATACTGAACATCATAAAATGAATTATTGTAATTTCACAATTTTTTATATGAAAGACTGAAAAACAACTCAGTCATTTAAAAATTTGTTTCTTATGTGGTTTAGATTAGAAGGAGGGGAAGAGTATACAAGTTGAGATAAATGCTTATATCGATAAGAAAAATAACGTCATATCTAGGAATAATGATCAAGGGGAAACATGAGTGAGCGCGAGAACATATTCAAGGGAAACGAAATAGAACATTTTGAAATTCAAGTATCGTGGAGAAAAATAATCGTTGTGACCTGAAAAGTCAGTAGTCTTATAAGGATTATTTTTCTTCTTGACTGATGAATCTTTCTTGGCTGAAAGTTCAACTCTTGTCGAAAATCCTCACTTTTGGCCTGCAAATTCATTTCTTCAAGTAAAAATTGAATCTTCCTTCGTTAGTAAAAAATAAAAGTGTTCCCATTAAATTCCCCTTAGGTCCTCGCGCGTTCTATTTCCTTTCCCTGTGTGTTATGCTTGTAGTCAGGGATTAGAGAACACTTTTGTTTGTTTTGTTAAAGAACGATTGTTCTGAGAAAATCCCCTGGATATAAATTGTATAAACGTATTTATAGTAAAAGAAGAGAACAACAAGACATGATAGATTATTCTGATTTTACTAGAACTCTATTTTATTCTGTGAGAATGAAATATTTTTTTGATTGTATGGCAATTTCTCCATTTTGTTGAGAAACGATTGTTTAAACAAATAATTCAATTCTAACTTCTTCTGAACACTGCACATCAACTTTTCAACGTATGCAAACATATGATGTCATAACAGATTAGATTAAGATCACCATGCCTAATTTTGATGATAATTTCTTTGTTGAAATAATTTTTTTTTCAAGAAAGTAAAAAAAAATACTAAGAAGTGTAACATGCAGATTTTATTATACTGGAAGTAATTGTGGCTGTATCTTAGTCACCTGATAATATTTTAGAGTAGAATACGAAGGTTTATTCGTTTTATTGAACATCCTGTTAGTTGTTGATAATGCTTTAAAGCTTAAACTTTCAGGAATAAACTTTACGTATTTATTCATATATAGCCTATTCGAACCAATGGAGCTGAATGATGGACTGTAGACAAACTTCCTTTTAGCCCAAACTTTTGTAGGATGCGGGTATAAATAAAATGAAACTGCAAAATTAGCGCTCGGGTGGGTGACTCTTCGGGATTCTCGCTTAGTCGTGTTTGCACTACGTTTAACTACTGTCAAGCGGGAGATTGGATGCCGAGGATTGGTGTAGGCATTCGATGCTATCGAATGTCTACATCCAAACTTACTTGTCGATAATCGACTGCGCTCAGGAGTTTTGATTTTCTGCAATTTTCCTCTCCTCTGACCAAACGTTCAGGTTAATGCTAGCGTTTCAAATAAAAAATCCGGCTGCAGACGTTAGCGATTTCAGAGATTAAAAATCCCATAGGATTGAGTACGTCAGGCATTGCTTGGAGGCTTTTCATGAGAGTTGTGGTTATTGGGGATTTTGGGAAGGGATTCGAGTTGAAGGGTTCTGTGTCTGACGATCTCCTATGAGAGGAGGGAATATAGATATTTAAAAACCC
>WSXT02094987.1:0-11610 GCA_011762715.2 Neuroterus valhalla
TAACGCTGTATACTCCATGTCCTGGAGTGAGGGGGTTCAACTACTGACGATGGCTTTTTTTTTCTTTCGGTATATTCAATGCTGAATCCGAATTGTCACAAATTGTAATTTTGATAAAAACTGCATCATATCAAAATGGTACCATATTCGAAATTTCATGCTGAAGAAACTTGATCATTGGCAAGTGTAAAAAACTCTTTTAATATTATTCCATATACATATTATGTGCTGCATATGTTTTTTTTTGTACAATTGTTATGAAGTACATACTTTTTGGTGATATTTGTCATAGAAACATTTGAAACAAAGCCTCTTCTCGCAACGAGCACATTTTATAAAAACAACTCCGTCACAATCGCAGCTTTCACGAGTTAAAGTTATCGGAAAACAACAACTTCATAATTATTGTACGAAAGATAACATGTACAGTACATATTATGTATATGGTATAATATTGAAAGAGTTTTTTACACTTGCCCATGAATGATTTTCTCCAGCCTTCATCATGAAATTTCGAATGTGGTCCCGTTTTGATATGGTGCGTTTCTTATCAAAATTACAATTTTCAACGATTTCGGATTCAGCATTGAATATGAGTTATGACGAAAGAAAAAAAAAGCCATCGTCAGAAGTTGAACCCCGTCACTCCGGGACATGGAGAATACAGCGTTACCATTGGGCCACTGTGGGTTAGTGACATCAAAAGTATATGAGCGATACTTGGGCAATAGCAACGGGAACTGCGATTTTCAAATATTTATATCTCCAAACTCGGGCTCCGCTTACAAAAAAGCCGCGATACATATCAGATGAAATTAGATTATCTATTTAATGGTTCTAATGCGATCTCGATTCGAGTTTTACACTTCAGGCCTTCTCCATGTAAGTATCAAGCGCGCCCAACGCTGCTGAACTTCGGTGATTGGACGAGAACTGGTTTTTCGGGGGTGACATGGCCGTTGGCCATTTGATGTGTAATTCTGCAAATGCTATATTGTGGCACTTTATGGGATACTTCATTTTCGTTTTGTAATTTTGACAACATTTTCAATTCGATTATCTTGTATGCGTATACACACCATTGTGGTGCTTTTTTTCCTAATCACAGAATAAACATACCTTCGAGGGTTGCTGGAGGTCGGAATTGCTTGATTCATCCTGTATAGCCTTTGCTATTGAATTTGTGTTTGACACATCCTGAAGTACTTTCCTCGGCGGCACTTACATTCATGAAGGTGTTGGCTGCACGATTGAGAGCTGCTGGAAGTCGGAATCACTAAATGCACTAAAACAATGCCTATGGTAACCATGAATTCCATCTCAACAATTATGCATTGAATTTAACTATATTTTAATGTGTTTTCAATTCTTACAAATAAGATAGACTGACACTTCGCCAGGAATATGAGGTGAACAGCACGATTCCTTCTCCATTGTCACAGCCGCAAAAAACGCGAATATTTTTTGATGTAGCCATTTGAAGTTGAATCGCTCATTTCCAAACCTTACTGCGATGATTTGAGAAACGTTTAACAACCCAGGAAACAAAAATCCATTCATTTGCATTAAATGGGTTTCGAAGGCTTCTGAGCTGAATGTCTGTCACTGAAACTCATTCAATTTAACTTTGTCCGAAATGGTCATTGCACTACATCGCAGATTCAATCCTGCTCAAGAAAATGACCGATAGAAATAGAAGCAAACCGATTCAATTTTTAATTTTTCAATCTGCAAATGACAGATATGCAATTCACAGAGTCATCTTTTTAATGGATCCTTTTTCCTGGGAAAAACTGAAACAAAAATTTCACACATTCCAGGAAATGTGTATTCCCTGTAAAAGAAAAAATCTTGTGAATATCCACTGCGTTTTTGTAATTTTACAAAAATCTTTAAATAAAACGACACAAATACATTTATGTTTTACATGGCATTGTATCAGAAAAACATTGGCTATTTAATAATTTCAGGGAATTCAATATAATGAATATGTGCTATTTATTTATTTCAGAAATGGTTCAAACAGCCTAAATTGAATCAATAAACGACATGAACACGTTATGGTTTGTGTCAAATAAAGCACTTTTATTTGGTTTGGATCGTTTCTGCCGTAATAACTATTCATAAAGTAATTCACTGACATTCACCACTAGTAATAACGAAATGATTAGTTTCTCAATAATAAAGTCACGTATTTTTACTCTCAGGAATCTTTGGACCATTATAGTGAAACTCGAACGTTGCTGATCCAACAAAGGTCAATTGTGCTGCGTCCAGTACTCTCTAAATACGTTTAACGACCAGGAGACGGAACCACCATTGCAAAAAATAGAATTAAAAAACTCAAGTCTCTGGCACAAACTTGGATTTCAATGAAATTAGTTCGGAAATTGTTTTTAAGGGAGTGTAAAACATTCCGTACACATTGACACAAAATTCAGTGACTGCAGCTGGAGGAAAATAAGAATTTCCAATGTAGAGTGTAGAGTTACCATCAAAAACGAGCTTAGTGAACAACAATAGGCTGCTAACTGCTAATTTAGTGCGTGAGTAGATTGAACTATTTCTAATTAGAGTATCCAGACCTCTACTACCTCGACCTTTGCTTTTTTTCATTTTTGACAGGACAATAATAAACACAGTACTTACTCAAAAATCGCGGTAAATTCACGCACTGATTAAACAGCCAAATTTTACCCTCGAAGATTACCAGATAATCAGTTAAATATTTGATTTTACTTTCATCTCAATTAAACAAGTTGCTAGAGCTTCCTATATTCCAATAACCTACTCTAAAAGGCTCACTGTCAGACTTCACAATACTTACGTTAGTGACATGTCACGTAGAAGAATGGTTAGGAACGTAGCAGGAATATGCAGCTCGCTTAGCTTAGGGATTTTCTAAGTTTCTATTCTTTGGAGGGGCTTCGTTCCTTTTCCTGAAAAACTCTTGCTTCTTATACCTATCCTTAGTAACCAGAGACCCAGTTCTCTTCGTTCACGATGTATCAGCCTTCTGATTGTTTATTTTCCTTTCACAGCGCTGATTTTTATCGATAGTTTTTCTTTAAGAGAACCTAATAAAGCTTCAATTTATGTCACAGAAGCCATTTTTCAAGAAAAGTAAGATACGAATTGAGATGCAAACCGACAAACGGTGATATAGACAGCTACTTTCAGCGGTTGCTGTTGAGCAGTCACAGACAATTGTTTAGGGATGGAACCGTGGGAGAAACAACCTAGCTGAGGCAAAAAAAACCGTGTCGAAAGCTGAATGGCAACTGAGGAAGGCGTCCTCTACGGGGTTTCTGGGATACCGGGAGACCTCCTGGAGCTTGAAACCTTGCCCTTGCATGCAGGGCTCTGCAAGAGCGAACAAGCCTTTTCGCTACCTGCCCCTGGGAACAGCTGTCGAACACAAACCTCAAACCTAGTTGTCAATTCTGTTCAAGATGATCGAACGCACAGAGCAATACAGAATGCTTCGCGTAGCGCAAGGTGGATTTACTATCGATCTAATATCTACTTAATATCTACTTCAACTTGAATTTTATTATACATAACAAACAGTTGGATTTCCATTGCTCCCCTTCCCTTTTTTCACTCAGTTCGTCTAGTCTTTTCATCCATGCAACTTCCTGCCCACTCCCATTCAAAATCCATCTCACGCAATCGCTCACACTTATGCCCCCCTTCTTTTCCGCTCCTGCACATACTTCAAACACAGGGGGTCCCACGAATCCACTTCACAACCACACTCTCTAAATAGTTTCTCCTGTTCCTCCATCCAGTCTCTACGTTCTCTCATTCCCTCCCCCATCCTCAATTGGATCATCATATTCCACTTACTCTCCTTTTTTCAATTTTTTGGACATTCTGGTTTCTCAATCCACTCAACTATCTTGCACCATTTATTGTACTTTGATTACATAATTTTTCTCCAACTAATCTCTACAATTCCCAACATCATCTCCGATTCAATTTTCTGCTATTCTACTTTCACTTCTTACATACCACGTTCTTCTCTCATTCTCTATCTTTTCCTCTCACCTTGAACTCTTTGGATTGCCCTTCTTTTCTATATTCCTAATCTCTCTCAGGCGTGCTTGTGCAATCGTTCTCCTCTTCTCTATTCAACTTCTCTTCAAACTTCTGCGCCCTCTTTAGTTGCCTGACTACCATTTTCTCTCTTCCTAGTTCATCTCTCAACATATACCCTAGAGAGTTCAAACTCATCCTCATGACCCATTTCAAGAATCTCTCGAGAAGACTTTCTACTCTCTTTTGTTCCTATCATTCCCGAATCACTACCCCATAGCATAGGACCGTCCAGACAAAGACATCCAATATCCAAACGCTTATCCTCCAGTCGTCCTTGGATCTGCTCTTGCCTATGCCCCACATTCTGCCCATTATTTTACTAGCACATTCCAACCTTATCTCAATTGCAGTTCATTGCCTTACCTGCTCCGAACCATAACGCTATGTAACAGAATTCCTCTACTAGTTCCACCGTCTCTGCGTTCAACCACCATTTATACTCAACTTTACTCTTTTGTCACTAAAGCACATTCAAACCCTTTCATCAACAAGTTGATTCCTCTCTCATCCTCTGCTAAAAGTACGACATCATCCACTTATGCTGATGAGTGGATCTCACTACTACCTCTTCCTGTCCTGCCCAAAATTCGTCTTTTTTCTGCTGCCCTACCTTCCCGCCGAACCTAGTCTCCTCGCAATCTTCAATCAAAGCCACTATGTCCCCTCTCTTTCGCCCCTGATTCCTATTTACTTAATAACTAAGAACGTAAATGTTATTCGTTGCCTTCATTCCTTTTCTGAAACCTGTCTGGTTTTGTGGAATACTTTCTCTTTCTTCCACCTTTCTTTCAAACCTTTTCCTGAGAACCTTTCGCATATATTTTATATCCCACTGACATGAGTGTGATTCCTCTATATTTCTCTATCTTTTTATCCTTCCCTTTCTTCACAAGCTTCCTTTTTTCTATCCTGATATCGGTGTCAAATAATTCATTTGTATCTCCTCATCGACGCCCTTTCTTTTTCCTCTTCCCCTTTTTACCACCTCCCATTGCCTTCCTCGCTTTACTGCTTTGTCTACCTCTCTCATGGATCTTCCCTTCTCCTTCTGCCTTTTCTTGTTCAAGATAGGGTCATATTCTCGCTTTATTCTATTATACTCCCTTCTATTAATTTATCTCCTCCTCCATTTACATACATGTTCCTTCATTCTCTCTTCCCTTATCTTATCTCTGAATTCTCTTAATGCACTTCCTCCCCAGCGAGGGATGTTCACCTTCCTCTCCTTCCCTTCCTCCTTCTTGCCTCTAAACCTCGGACCTCTACTTCTTAACGTTGCTATTACCGAGAAATGCTCAGGGCCTAGTGTATCACCCACTCCTATTTACACAATCAGCTTCCTAATCTTTCTACTGCTTAAATATAGCCTATCACAGTTTCCCCTTTACCTAAGATCGTTATTTCGCCATCCTTGCCACCTATTTTATTTCCATTGCAGACAAACCATCCTGTCTCTCCTATCAGGTTCAGCAGTATCCTTTCCTCACGATTTTTTTTCACAATTTTTCGAGTTCCTTATGGATAAATTCTTCTCTTTATCTTCTACCTTCTCCACTTGCTCCCGTGTAAAAGCATGCCGGTTTTCCTCTATCAAAGACAAACCCTCCTTCTATCCCTCCATCCACTTCCTCATTACTTTCCATCCCTTCCCTTGCCCTCTACCCTTATAAATGAACACTATCGCTACGCTTGCTTTCCCTACCTTAATTCTCCTTACCATCATCCGATCCTTTATATCACTACTTTCCTCGAATCCCTGTTCTGCCTTCAATTTTTTTCTCGTCCCTAATAACGTGCCTCTCATCCTTCTCCTCTTAATGTGATCCTTTCTTACCTCTTGAATATTTCATTCATATTCTTTTGGAAACCTCCTTTCTATGCACTTCTAGTCTTTCTTCTCCGCTCACGTTCCATTCATCTTTATAACGCCTCAGTTTTTGACTTCTCTTTAGGAACCTTTATCTATTTTTTCATTCTTGACACATTCCAAAACGCCACTTTTACGTCTCCACATTTCCCTCCCGCAGCTCTCATCCTTGTCTTTATCCGTTCATGACTTACGTGAACCCCGTCGCGTCCCATTTGTTTTCATTTCCATGTTTTTTATTCTTCTTCTAACCTTGACTAGTTCGTATCCATTCTGAATCTTCGTCCCAGATTCTCATCTCTCCGTTCACCCGAATCCTTTCTCTCTCTACTATTACCTTTTTAACTTTGCTTCTTCCCTCCCATACCCTTTGGTATATCCTCCATTTCCGCCTCCTTTCCTGACAAGTCATATTATCATCTATTCTTTCTTTTCTCCCATTTGACAAGTTCTTTTCCCTTACTATCTCAAATCTTTCCTCCTTATTGAATACACCTTTGGAAATATTTTTACGTAATTCAGACTTGATAAATTTCTTGTTGCTATGATCCACAGGTTCCAAACATCCGACTCGGAAATCATTCATTGCAAAATTACGAGTTCACCTGGTTGTGAAATTTTAATGCCTAGCAGATGGTAGATGTTCTGTTCGAACTTCTCTGGAAAAAAGTTTCCTGGAAATAGCCAAATGTCCCAGTAGAGTACACAATAGGGACTTTTTTAATAAATTACAATTACAATTACATTTACAATTCAAAGAATTTAGAGTTCAATTGGTAATTAAATTTACGAACAGAAACTTTTTTTATTCTGATCCTAGCGAGGACCCTGGACATGTTTATCTTTGAGAGGAATACTGTATATTTCCTAGGGCTTGGAGTAACACTTCTTGTCCTAGGATCAGTCCACATCGACTTCTCTTCTACTTCCCGTCAAGAAATTCAATCATAAACGTTAGACTTACATCTCCTATTTCGATGGCTTAGCCTCGGCCGCCAACAAGACATACACGGAGAAATCGTTTGGCGAACTTTTAGTAGGTTATAAGGATGTGACGGATGATTGGAAACTACGGTACGACGTACCTTACGTTGATATGTTGTTCATAACGCGAAAATAAGACATGATATTACAAAAAAAAAGAAAAGGAGTTACTTTAAAATATGGTGATTTCGAGTAGCCAGAGCGATTACGAGACTCTCGTTGGCTTGAGAATGCAAATTAAGAATAGCTGAAGTTTACATAATTAGGCAGATTTTTACCAATCTCGACTGCAGCGGCTGCCCCGAATTGGGGGCAAGGACCATTGCTCATGTTGCCGCATCACTACTTCACAATATTATTTGCAAGTAGTAGGATTAATTATTATTTACAATAATTTATGATCATGATAATTATAAGTAATGCTTTAGCATTATGAACTATTAATTATTATATCTGGAGTTCAATCCAAGAATGTTGTTTGAACTAACTTAGTTCGCAACGATAATTTAAAAATTATACAGAGAATCATTTAAAATTTATTTTATCTTGTCTCTCATCTCTTATATCATCTCTAAACTCGACCTTTCATTCGATCGGCTTGAACAACCACGTCGTCTACATCGAATATGGTCCAAATATGCTGACTGCTTGGCTCTGTTTTTCCTACTTTCATGGGTATTATTGCACGCCTATTTTTCCCAGTAGTAAAGTTAGGTTTTCATACTCCTCGGTAACGATTATACTCAATTTATGAATTAACACGCCGTAAAATTTGCGCAAAAATTTTCTCATTTGTCACACGTCCCGTAACAGCCATATAATATGGTAACAATTTCTCCAAACGATTCTTTTATGTAGTCTTTTTAAGTCGAATTCAAGTGGAGCCGAGTCCAAATCGAGTCAAAATATTTTTACCCGAAAACCTTCGGATGTGTGCTCTGATTCTATTGCGAAAACTAATCAAGATGAAAAAAGGTAATGGAAAAGCAAGGAAACGAAGCATTTTATGCTTCTAATGAAACTGTAGAGTGGTTTGGCGGAACAAGTTTATCGAACGCAATACAATTTCTCTGGGAATGCTTTCTTTTTTCGCTGAATAACGTTTCCAAAATAAAAGTAAAAAGTTGGAGAGCGAACGCTCATTAGTGAATTTAGTTTGTTAGAAAGGCAAGGAAGGTAAAGCGGGTGAAGCGGGTGAAGCGAGTTAAAGCGGGAACCTCTTGTCCGCAAAAGTTAAGCTCTAGCTTGACGTAGGACTGCTTTGAGAGTAACGCGAAATTCTGAAAAGCTCTTCTCGCCCTCGTTGGCAAAGGGGAGCTTCGATGACTTGGAAGGCGATATTACTTTCGTTCTTTCTCAGCGCTTTTCATTCGTTCACAAGGAAGTGTATAGTTCTGCAGTACCTGTACACCCTTTCTTGTATAGCTTTTCACTTCTTCGTTGGCGCTTTATTCTCGCGGTATATCTCGCGCTTCTAGTGGCCTTTTGCATTCGGGATTACGATTCTCCCGATTTCTTAATGTCCTTCAAAGCGATACATCAAACCTACCCCTCTCCGGACACGCTTTGTCATCTCCTTTCGCATCATCTTCCGAGCCCGCTCTTGCACTCCATTAAAGTAATGAAGACAGCCCAGCATGCTTAGTGCTTACTGTGGCGCTTGAAAGTCCGAAGGGCTCCTCCTTCCAAGGAATTTATTCCGCGACAGGGACTATTAAACTTAAAACAAACTATTCCACCCCTGCTACCCCTATCCATGCATCCTCACCTCGCGGGTGCCACTAAGTCCCTACGGTAGAAGTCGACTGCTGTCCTCGTTGTTATAGCTTAGGACGCTTAGGTGCAGATTTGATTGTGAGTCTCAATCCAATAGGCCAATTGAAAAATTTAAAGTTGCAATGCGAGACCTGATGGTCATCTAGCAAACTAACCAGCATGCCAGCCTATGGGATACACTTAGAATTATTTGTACGCGTGTTGCACTCAAATAACGCGATAATAATTAACTTTGTGTCAGATTAATAAGTTATAAGTACATAAGAAGTTTATAAGGTTAGTATAAAATCTTAAAAATGGAATTCTCCTGGAACCATAGAGAGGAAAACGATACTTGCAAATCAATGTGTGCTGTTTTGTCAATTGTGACTGTACTTTTACAGTGAACAATCTTGTTAAAGGAAGCATTGTTGTTGATAAACGTTCCAGATAGTAGAAACGACTGAAGATTCAAGATACTGATTAAAGAATACTAGTTTGCTCTCTGCATTATAGCGTTGATGATTATGTGTTTCCTAGTTTTTTTTATACAGTTATTTCGTGATTCGTAAATAGAATTATTATCATGATAATTAAATAAAATCTATGGTTAATCCTATCTTCCCCTTTGTAAGTCATTCCACACACGATTATAAAACCAGAATTATTCGCTCTTTCACCTTCGATCATGTTTCTAGAAGACGGCGTTGCAACATCATACTCACACAATGTTTTTAGAGCGAGTAGCAACATTTTTATCATTTTTAACTAATACTTTACTTGAATAAACGTATTAAGACTAATGCTAATCATATGCATGCCGAATCCCATAGGCAGCCATGTTTGTTCTTATACAGCAGCATCTCTTTGCCCGCGGTGGATATTTTCTTTGCCAATACCCTTCGACCGTCTTCCACAGCTCTGGTGTTCCACACTTTGTTCCCAACTTTATTCCCAATAACCAACTACATTAATTTCCTATTTTCACCAATTTCAATAAATTTAGCCGTTTCTCGTATAAGATACACTCATAATTCTTGTTCTATCATCCACATTGTATTGGTTGCTCAGCAGCAAGTTTTAGCTACAACTATGAGATTGACTATTTCAGGCACATCAACAAGGTTATTTTTATAGCTAGATCGAAAAAACCATCCGTATAGTTCTCTTAATCGCATGCCTCGTTTATAGATGTGTTTGGATGAATCTTTTACATTAGCTTTACTAAAATGGCTGTCATAATACGAGGTAAAATAACCATTTAGAATCAAATAATTCGTTATCAATTAAGATTTTTCCAGTAAACTCTTAATCAAAAACATGTTAAGTTGAAGGAAAGAGAGTTTGTAGTGTTTATAAAGAAAACTTAGTTCAACGAAATTCTCGCTCCTAATTAATTGATTACAAATGAAAATCATAAAACGAGCAACCAAGCGCCCAAGCGCCGCGTCAGATTGTGCCAGATCGCGGCAACAAGCACCAGTATTCTGGTGACAAGATTACAAAGCTTTCTTTCAGCCAAAATCTAGAGTGCAATCAACCATGCTCGCGTAGATGTTCCGCGGAACAAATTTTATTCGCAAAAAAAATATACTAGGTACTCGGTGACAATAACTCAAAAATCGTGTAGATAGATCCAACGTTATGATTCCAATGTGAAGATGGAAAGACATTCATTCGAACCAACATAAACTTAGATAATCAACTCCCTTAACTTAGGTAACTGACTCCCGTAACGGCCATAAAAATGATTCATTATATTTAAACAACAAATAAGGAAATTTCATACAAATAGGTGATAAAAATTGTTGAATCGGGCCATTTCACTATTTAATTGTTGCCAATAGTATTGAGCTTTATTACAAATTCCTACGATAATTAAAAGCTGGAAACGAGACTATATTTATTATCGTTCAGAGCAGAATAATTTGATAGATTTGATGCTTCCACGATGATCCATTACATTAAAGGAGGTGTTTCGGGTTTCGATCGTGTACAAAACTACAAATTTAGTTTTGTACTCGATTGAAACCCAAAACACCTCCTCTCATTATAGCATTATAAGTTCTTATTTTCATGAGATTTTATTAAAAATCGCTTAAGTTATAGCACGTAATGGTATTTGCATTCAGAAAGGTTGATAAGTTGGTAAATAAAACTCTTTTTATTTCCAATGTTAGGCATCCAGTAGATGCTGGGATATGTATCTACAAATGTGTCAAATTTAGTTTAAACTGAATGCGGAAAAATGAGCCGCAAGAAAGAATGTAAGCATGATACTTGTTCAGTTTGTTACAATGAACTTGCTCAAAAGTCGAGCATGGTGGTACTTTGGTAATTTTGGAAATCGATTTAAATTCAGATGTCACGCAAGCCAAATTTTAGTTTCTAAACAGGTGACTTACGTTTTCTCATTTACTCTTTTCCGCGATTATAGATAGTTTGACATAACGGATAATAATTCATTCAACCTCCCGTTTTTATTCTTTGTTCAACGATAAAAGAAACAATTTAGGCTACAGCCCTCGTAGTCTACCGGTAATGTTATTACCTGATACGTGGAAGCTTGAGCGTAAGGTTGCGAGTTAAATCTTCCCAATTTTACCGTATTAATTTTCCTTTCCAAAATGTATTGACACTTCACTGAGAATAAATACAAATATTCTTCCAAAACTCCTTCTTTGTATTTTTATTATCAATTCTCATATTAATACACAAAATAGGAATGAAGTGTTAAAAATGGTACATAGCCGAAGATACTCTACATCAAAAGTTTAATAATGGGGTTGTCAATAAATAAGAATAAAACAAAATAAAAATATATAAAAATTTATGGACCAGGTTTGGAATTCAAAACCTTTCGTCTATCAGTCAATAACGTTACCGGGGTGCTTAGAATTCTG
>WSXT02094998.1:0-25887 GCA_011762715.2 Neuroterus valhalla
CAACCTCAAATTAGCCTAAAAAACACCTTTTTGTCAAGGTACATTTTTAAAAGTGAAATTTTGTAAACTAGTGTAATTTGAGCTATCGATGAACCTGGTTTTATTAACTTCTGTCAACAATATTTAATATTAATTCATTGCGATTTCAGGCTTGTTTTCATCTGATCACTCCTCACGATCGACCAGATTTTTTAAGAGCAAATATGCCCTTTTTCCTAACTTCATTACACCTCGAAAATCAAACACTTGTATTTCAACAAAATCAATGTATTCGTTTAAGTGCGAAATGTTTTTACCGTCATCTTCACTGATGATACATGCAAGTGTATGTATACATGCAAGAACACTTCGCACTTCACTTGTTAGAGACTCGCTGAGGTTCACGTAAACCAACGCTTTATTCCAACCATCCTTGAAACCACCTCATCATCGCTGTCATTATCGGTACACGCAAAAATCGTTGAAGTTTTTTCCACGTTGTTTTTCCGATCTTCAACCCTTACCAGAATCGATTCCAGGACGTCGGTGTCACAAAATCCAACTAGAAAATCTAAGTGTAAAACTATGTCTATGTCCAGAAGATCTCGAAAATCAATCAAATAAGCCTTTGAGAAGATTGGAAGAACCAAAGTGAGTGCGTTCATGTTGAAGGTTTGGAAACTATCTATGTTTCGCCTCTATCATAGAGCAGGAGTTTTCAACGTCTCAAGGTTGATGAACTCCCACGCAAAAGAGACGGGTGGTATGTGTGTTGCGGCCGATATTTTGAGATCTGAGGACAAGATCGATGAGACTTCTTCATCGACTGATGTAAATCAGTTATCAAAAGATTCACCTCCGCTTGCAAATCCATCCAGAAAGGATGAACAGTTTGAAGATTCTTCGAGCATCTCAGACTCTACCACCGTGTACGACTGTCGCGTTTTCAGCGGATCAAATACTGAAAATTTTGATGAGAACTGCCTGTATTGTTGTCAACCTTGACGAGAAAAAAAACGGATCACACTGGATTGCCATGCATGTGAGTTGAAATGGTCGTGGTACTTATTTTGAAAGTTATGGAGTGCAAATAGTTATTACCTCCTATTTACATCGTCTGCTAAGAAATTGCTCCTTACTCAGATAATACACAATGCAATTACAAAGTGCTTCATCGGATGAGTATGGTTAGTTTCGTATTATTTTTGTGCCTCACATGTGTAATGGGTATTCTTTGCATGAGTTAAACAAACTTGTTCGTCAAAGCTCGCTACATTTTATGCTTTATAGATATCCATCATACCCTTGTATATCTTAATTATTTGAATCGTTCTCGCTCGAGTTAAATATCCGGAAATTATGTGCCAGAGGTTCTCAGAATGTTTATGGTACACTCTGCACCTATCGCTGCAAACTCCTGAACATCAGATTTGATAACGATATATTGAGGCGGGACTGAAACTATTCTTGAAAGTAAGAATAGAACTTCCTTATGTCCAAATTATGACTAGACGATCCAAGGAGAGCAAATGGTCGCTAAGTTGACAGCGAATACTATGTTACATTCGCAGGACTTTTCAACACCAAGGTTTTCAAAAGCACTTCTGCCCATAAGCGTAGCTCTTCAAGTCGACGGTCCAGAATATATAGGTGACCTTAGTACGAGTAATAGTGTCAGAAATGTAATGCAGAATAAAAGGGGGCTCATGCCACCACTCAAAAGAATGCCTATCTGAAAAGTAACGCTGTCATAATAGATATCAAATCGGGTTTTTTACAGGAGCATGGATCCCTCTATGCACATCACTATGTTTAGATGAACAATCAAGCTCTTAAGCAGACTGATGATTAGTCTATGGCAGTTGAATTGAAAGCTTTATGATGATCAATCTAGGCCATTGGCAGATTGCGATTGTGGAATGCAGTGTCACTTTATGCTCAACGTTGTTCGTTGAATTCTCTTACCATAGTTCCAGTAGTTAGAGCAATCATTTCATATGATTATCTTCGTAAAGGTCGAGATGTTACATAATTAAATAATCTATAATAAAAAACAACAAATTTGAAATTTTCCGTTCCAAAATAATAAAATTCTGCATGAGAAATGAATTTTTAAATGTATGGTTTCAGTTTCCATGGTGTCGAATTTATTCTGAAAGAATATAATTTGAAATTGTTCAATTACGAATCCTGTAGACTCAAAATTGTTCAAATATCAAACTTGCTTTTTCATCTAGAATTACAAAGAAGTATTTTTGCGTCGGAAGGATTTCGATGAAAAATCCTTGTAACTTTCAGGATCTTTATTGAGAACAGATTTACAAAAGGCATAACCGCTAAAAGTTCAATGTGTAAACAAATCTTCCATCCGTTAGTCCCTCCTTCAACGTCCTGCGACGAGAAGGAACGAGACTGCAAAGGGAAGGGACGAGGGAGCGTTTGGAGAACAATATGAACAGTCAGATCGAAGATCTCTATAAGTCGTGTTTACGAATTGATCCATTTTTGTTCCAGCGCCTGCACATCATTAATCAAACTCCACGTTCGTAAGTGAACAACAACTTACCTCCCTCATCAAACGATATACTATCAATCATCTCCTTTTTGTTCCAGAGTTGAGCTTGCAGTTCGATTGTTTACCTAATGGCGACCCTCTTCCCGGTATCACTTGTGCGAGATCGTATCATTCGCCTGACCGTTCTGGTTCTCTTGAAAAGTTTCTTGAGCTTGCTGAGCTTCCTCTCCGTGAACGGTCTAGGTCTCCTCCTCTAAGGCCTTATCCTTCTGCGATGTCTATGCCTCCACCAACCAGCTATCCTTCTTCTTCTAACGTTCCTAGAGATAGATTTGAACAATTGAGATTTATTCGGCTTATTTCCATGGCCAATCCAAGACGGATATTTGAGTTTCGGAAATACACTTTCCCTGACGATAAGCTCATTCAATGGAGGAGAAATAATACCTTTGAGTGCGTGCCAAGCGAAGCACAAATTGTATTTTCAACACTAGATGGTGAAGTTTTTGCAATATTGGATGAAAATTATGTTCTTGTTGGTATATATATAAAATGCCGCGGTAAACCACGAGCTAAAGTAAACATGTTCAGCGGTTCGTTCACTTTTTTGACCCGAGATGAAATCAGCGATGTTCCAGTAGGTTCCCAACGCAGAATACCAATGCATTATTCAGTAGAGCGTACTTTCTGAATTTCTGGTAGTGGAATTTCCACTCGATGTAGGCTTAGTTCGAAGTCCGACTCTGAGCCAAGTTCCCGTTTATCTACTTCACGCCCTGTAAAACAGGCAGTTGTAAACTCACTATTACGCCTAATAATGAAGAAAGAATATTAAAAAAGATTATAAAATAAGATGCAGGCTTCTTTTCACTTAGCTCAAGTAAGTTCTTACAAGGAACTTGAGATTTCAAGGTTACTATACCTATCGGCGGAAGCAAAGCGCGAGGAGCACTATAATTTGCAGCTCTTAGTCTAATAATAGAAGTCAGATCATTTTTAGTAAGGGGTTCTCCAAAGAAGAGGCAATTTGGCAAATCGTGGCAGAAAGATCCCCCTTAGGTAATTCTAGGTAATTACATTTAAGATCCAAAGCTGCTACTTCAAATTCCAGCATGATTTGTCGATCCTCCAGAGCCTTCGACGTTGTGAAAAGATTGTTGACACCCGTCACATTGGATGCAGTGGTTTCCTCTAGTACAGAGATGCGCTTAGCGTTATTCATCATGTCATCTCTCATACCCTTGATAGAAGCGTCAAGGGAATTATTTAAGGTGATTTGGTCTGTTTACAATGACTCAAGTGACGCTCTTATGTGCAACAGGCTTGCTTCCTGACATTTCGTCACCGCGTCGAAAATAGCTGCCTCGACTCCAGACACCAGAGCAGCAGACACCGCTCCTGATGTTTTGTCAACATAATCAGCTGTTACTAAAATGCTGGAACTTTTTCGAGTATTTTGCTTCTATGAATTTCAATCAGAAGACAGTGTTGAATAGCAACTAGCACAATGCCAAATCTCGTCCTTCTTCTTGATTTTTGACAGGTCTTTACTCGGCAGATTGAGGCAGTGCAGATGTGCCAAAGATGTACACTTTCCACATGCAAGTGGGTCAGCGACCCTCCCGTGGCAATCTCATTACAGAAGAGGCAGTCCATTATTTTTGAAACGACGTTCAATCAAACAAGCTTAAAAAACACAAATTCCGCTATTTTTTTGACTGGAAAATATAACTCAGAACCAAAATATAATATCACACACTCACATGAAACTCACCACATTAGGTCATGCGAATTTTCTTTCTTTCCGAATGAAAACTTCTACGAGAAACATTATCATACGTTCATAATGATCCACCTTTGCTTCGTATATATTATGCAGGAGACCATCCTAGCAAAGGTTCGAACCAATCAAACATCGTTTAATTTTAATAGTTAACAACAACAGATGGATTTTTTTATATTAAAATAAATTTTGTACACTTTGTTAACTTATTCAGTAGTGCGAATATTGAGAAAATGGTTAATGAGCTTGAATACACTTTGGCAATCGACTTTGTCGAAGAGCGTTTAACAGTATTCTCATGTACTTTGAATTTTTGACCCGCCGAATCGGAGTTCAGACTGAGAACTGTCGAATTAGCTTTTGTTTATCCTTAAGCTGAACAAACTTCCGTAAAAAACAAGTTTCCGCTATATTCGATTTTTTCGGCTTTCAAAAAAGGAATCTCTATGTTTCCGGGTTCGATCAACTAAAATATAATATCTGGTTTTCTGAATTGGGAGTAGTAGATTTATTCTACATTCTACATTTTCCTATACTTTCGTCAAGTTTGCTCAGTGTATCAGGTAAGCACAGCCTAGAACAGAGAGCCAGACAAAAATGAAACCTTCCCGCGGAATGAACATACACTTGCTGACGGCCGCAGTGCACTACTTTAAATCATTTAAATCACTTTTGGAAGTGCGTGGTGGCTCCAGGGATCGGAACCTGCAGTATTTCTGAGCGAGTCTGATCCGTCTCTGTATTCTAAGACCGTCTGAGCAAAGGAAGAGTACCACGGAGCTGTGTTGTGATTTTTAACGAAGGGTTTGCATGTTCCCAACTGTTTTGAGTTGCTGCTCCAGGCGCAATGCGCCGGTGTTAAGCAAAACTTCAAAGATATCTGAAAAAAAGATTATGTGGGTGAAGTTCGGTATACACGCTGCTGGTCCTGGAAAACACGAACGAACCATCCTGTTTTAAGCTTATATATAGTTCCTACCTGCTCCTTGTGAGCTGAAATCAAACATACCCCATATTTCCAGATGTTCACAAACTGAATTCTAGTTAATTCACATTGGATGGGTTCACACCAACGTAAACATTCGGGGCAAATGAAATATTCACATGATATTGGATGGAGAACTTTTAAAGTGTATTTGAAATAAAATAAGAGATATTAAAGCGTGTGTTCAAAATTTCTCGTCGTTTGTGCATTCCTGTTTATATCACAGTTCACGTCACGCTCTCCTCCTGTGATTACGGATTTGCTTATCGACAACCAAGATTCTTGAAGCAGTACTACCCGAGGTTGCTTGAGGCAGGGTTCCAGTGTTAATCGGTAAAGTAGTTTATTAGTACAGAAAATGAGGGGTTTTACCTAGGAATTATAATCTACCGGTCCGGTTCAGCTGAAACTTGGACAGCAAGCAAAAAAAAGCACAAAAAACAAAGTTCATATAGTGTCATGGTGTTCTTTTCGCCAGGGGGTACAAGCTACCCTTTTCGAGCAGTGGAAAATATAATACTGGAAAAAACTTCGGGACTCGATTATAATTGTACAGTTGAAGACAATCCTTCAATATTCAATATATGTGTGTATATATATCCACTATTACTCTCTTGAAGGATCTGTGTAATGAAAAAGTGTAACAAAGAGCTGCGAAATTATTCAAAATTTTAACTTCCACCATATTCACTCCATTTATTCGATAATGTAGGCCTACAAATAACGAAAATAAAGCTACCCTGTAAACAACAATTCAACTGGTTGACATTAACTTTAACAAAGGTTAATTATGAAACAATTTTGCAACGATACACCTGTTCTTCAAAGCAAAATTTCAGCAACAATGTGTTTGTTGTTTTTGATGATCCTAATGGCGAGAATATGAAGATTGTAGTCAGCATCAGTTGTGAATCGCAAAGTCCGCTTGCTTGGCGCAAAAAAGTTCGACTTCTTTTGCACGTGAAGTAACATGCGTAATCCGGAGATTTGAGGCTAACTCATGACCGATAGGCTGTCGATCAAGATGAATTCACGCCTGAATTGGACTGAATTTAAAAGATAAGTGAACGGAATTCAAGCGGATCTTTTGTATTCAAATTTTTTATGGGCATAAATGATTTCAATCAACAGTATTTGCGAGCACTTCCGTCCCTGGTAATACCGCAGCAATAAAAGTGCAGGCAAGTTTTGCTGTTGAAAACCCAATATGTCGCAGAAAGGAATGAGAGTCCATCTAAAGGCTCGCCAGAAAACAAAGCCTTTTTGTCATCGTATATAGAAATTAGACGGGTTGGGTCGATTGCTTCTGGTATTGTATTGGATGAGTTACTCTTTTCCTGTAACATTAGGATAAAGGTGATGAGTCCATCCTTTTTTATGCTTCAATATCTAAACTTTCCATTCAGAAGACGATTTAATAAATATTTGCTATATTGTAGCGGAAAAATATCTAATATGTGAATGGCTCTCCTTTGATTTCCAGCAATATCCTGCTGTCCTTCTGATTTCTGCTTGCTTCCTTTATCCTTCGATTGTTTGGGATTTAATTATTCTGTGATTTGAAGTGATACCTCAACGGTTCTTTCATTTTTAGTATTGTTATTTTCCGTGATATCTTCTGGTATTGAATTGTTGACAAGTGCTGGTAACGCGATGATCCACCTTTCTTAAAGTTCACTTATTTGAACCCCCATCAAAGTTTCCTATCCCGCCAACATCTGAAAAATTTTCATAGCTTGTTATTCCCCTGGACATGCAAAATATTATTGAAGAGAAAATTTTTAGAAAATAGCATTGATATTTACCAATTGATTAGTACGCGAAGCCGGCTATTTCTGTATGTGCTCTACAGCAGATGTTGCTTTTTAACAGCGTCATGTCTTTCCTTCCGACACTGAGCAAGAAGAGGTTTCAGCATGTTGATAGAAGGCGATAATTTAGACATCTCATCTTTCATTGCTTTGACAATTCCTTCGGGAGACTTACTTTAGTTTTTCTGAATGTGCTTCTTCTTTTGTTATATCCGGTCCAAACATTTTCATCCAATTCTTATCACGACTTGGAACCACATTCAGTGTATTTCTTTGTCCCTAAATTTTGTAGTTTGAGACCAAATTTCGATCAAGTTTAAAAGAAAGAAGGATCATTTCATTCGTTCACAAGTACTAGATGACTTTATTTTTAATGTGAACAAATGTACTTCCGATACAAGATGAAACGACTATTTCCTTCAAAAATGATAACCTATAAAAATTTTGTGAAGAATTCTGCCCACGATTTATCGAAATTCGATGTCCAAAGTATAGTTTTTAAGTGCCAAAGTTTTGCAAAAATAGTTTTGGAATTTGAATTCAACATTTTGTACGTCAAGATTTTCTCTCAATCAAACTAAATTGGAAGAATAAATATTGGGATAATTTGTAAGTGTTGGTTCCTTTTTTCTAAATGCAGACAGATAACATTCCACTATGAAAGGAAATAAATACCAAAATCGACCAATTCATATTTGGGGGTTTCCTCTCGAACAAATCATATTTTTCTTTTTGTCATTTGTCCCAAACAAACGTATGGAAATGAGAATTCTAACACAATAGTAATTTGAAAAATATATGCCATGTATTAAAAATAATTTTTCTTTGTGCAGCCGGATTGTGGACCAGTGGGAAGGTAAACTATAAAGATGAATTTATGATACCTTGATAACCTATAGAGGAGAAATCATAATATTTTTGAAAGTGACTTCCGAAAGTATGATCCCTTCCGTAATCCTCCTCTAAAAAAACTTAAGGAATCTCTGGAAGATTTTATTAGAATATTGGGACTGGGCACGCTAAAAATACATAGCCTAACCTACAAACTTTCTATAAATATCTCAGCTGTACGTGCAAGATTGCTCATTGTATCCTAATATAATTTTTCTAAAGTATTTTCTATCTCATTTATTCAATAAGAACAAGAATCTACTCACCTCGGAAATTTCAAATGATGTTTTAGGAAAAGAATTTCTCGCAAATATGAATCTCGCAGATTTTTTATGGCGTAGTTTTACTGTTTCATGTTCCAACGATATTCTCTCTTGCCAACTCTTTACGCATCGCATTCGGGCACAACCGCAGTCATGCGCGGGAAGCATTTAGGCGAGTCCTGCCTGTATCAAATGGAATTCATATCCTTCGAAACGCGATGTCCACTTTTACCTACTATTTACGAGAAAATTCGATTATTCATGCGGCTTTTACGTACTTTTTAGACCTTAAGTCACTATCCGCCATGACAAACTGATTGATACAATACCTTATTGAGGAGTTGTAGAAAAAACGTATTGAATGTATTCAATAGAATGGAGAATCTAAGCAATTATTAGTCGAGATAGCTATTAACGATCATTCAAGTTCAACAAAAATTATAGTAGCAGAAGATATTGACATTTTAGTGATTTCGACTGTTAGGGCTGAAAGCGCAGAAGAAATTTATCTCCTAAAATTAGAGGAACAAAAAATACCTTCCATCGTGCATTCGTCCAAAATTTTGTAAGTTGAGTATCCGAGTAGTGTTAAGCTTACCGTTTTCTCGCATAGTTTTATCAGATGTGATACTCTGGGGTAGCTCCTATTTACTCTTGGGAAACATTTCTTTGCAATTTTTTTTAACGCTACCCCCAGGTTGCTTCCATTTTATGTAGAAATAATTCATGTAAAATTTGAACTCATTCGAACTGAGGAAAAGGGTGCCCATGGGCCCTTGAAAATAAGAATAAAACATTTAAAAAATCAATTTCGTTTGAATATTCTGCAAAATATCCACTTCATGCAAAAAGCTTGATTGGAAAGTTGTAGATCCGTTGGAAATGCATATATTTTTATCTACAATTTTCTCTTCTATAACTGACTATCTTCGGAAAGAGTATGGAAAAGTATGCCACGAATAAAGCTAGCTCGAATACTCTAGTAGAGGATGGTCTAGGTGTCTTCCATGAAACACGAAGCACTTTTTTGCTTTTGGTCTATGTGTTCTTCCCTGTTCCCTGAGTATTCTTGTTCAAGCGCTACCAAGAGGCACCAATACTAATTTAGAAATAAAGTTTTACTGAGTGGATGTTTTTCTAAAATCTAAAGAACCCATGATCCGAGCCAACAGTCAACCACCCAGCCACATACCTGACACGGGCCTCTTTGCAACGCAAAGTAAGCCTCGACTACCGCCCTGGCTTTCCTATCCCGGCTAGATGGACGGAGCGATTCTTCTAGATTCATTAGTTAGATGGCACGAGAGGACCTACAGTTCAAGGTCAATTCTGAACAGTTTACCAGTTTCTTTACTCCAAAAACATAAAATTGATCGTATTGTCACCCACAAGATGAAACTAGAGGCAAGGGTTGCATATATTTTTGATTCGGAAAAAATTTGTGCGGCTCAAATCAAATCTGTCGTATCTGAATAAAAGATGAATGAGATGTTTTGTTTTGTATTATTGAATGATTCGAGACATTCTAATAAATATCTTTTTGCCGCTTTGAGTTTCGGAACATTGTGTATATGCCAACTTCATGTAACTGCAGCTTCCTACATTATTACAAATTTGATTTGATATGTAGTTAAGTATGACTGCATGATACACTCAAATCTTATGGAATTTGACGCCAGCATAGGTTTATCTATAATACGTGGACTTTGCTTGATTTTCATATAAAGTTTCGCAACCTACTCCAAACACATAAAAAATTTTAATGTTAGCTCTCTATATTAGGTTATTCTTCGACTGAGAAACAAATATTATATTTCAGAAAGAAGGGAAATTCCTACGAAAACATGTACACTTGAAGCTAACCGAGTAATATTTACGAAAGAATCCCTCGAGCAAAATATATATCAAGAATATTCGGATATCCCATACAGATTAATTTTATCCTAATTGAATGACTCATTTTGCTGTATTCTAAGAATTGGCTTCCATGAGATGAATAACGCTGTTCAACAAATGACTCATTTGTACTGAAATTACTTTTTCTTCTGCTTGGAAAAGATGCAGATCAATCACATACTGACCTTCAATTTCGCAATCATCCTCAAAGTGATTGGTAAATGTAATTATATAATAATATATCTACAATCGGGGTACATTTCTATGAAGCAATTTTTTGTATCTTAACACCCTTGAATTTTTATTTACGTGATACTTTGTGGTTTCAGATTCCCGCAATACCACTCACATCTTCCTGATGATTATCACTATGGTTAAAAAATTACTGGCACACTTCTTTATCTATCGTTGAAGTGTCAAAATGATCCCCGCACAAAATAAATAGCAAACGCCTATTTTTTTGGGAGAAAACATCTGATAATTTTATAGCCCTGTCAACTAGACTGTTTATAATACAAGTTTTGTAAGGGGGGGGGGGGGCAGGTGAATAATAGATTGGAAACAAGTGTATTTGCTGGACCAAGTTGGCTCGCGATGCTAATTATTTGACTTTCCACATTATGCACTTAAACATCAGGAAAACTGATGCTATTATCTTGTTCACTTTCAATAGTGAACTGCAATTTACTGTGGTATGTCATAAAAGTTGTAACGTGATGCTTAGCTGATAAACTTATTACGCTTTTCTGAGAAATGCTAATCAAACATCGTTCTCAACCTCATTTGTATAAAATGCATCAATCATTCCGTCTGCTTGGCGAATGAAAATGCACATGTTTATTGATCGACTACAACGATCCCTTATTTCGCTTACCATGTACATCAAGCTATCCGCCCAGCTATCCATGCTCCAATTTTGTATGTTTCTGATGAGGACCGTCGACGAACAGTCGCGACGACGAAGTTACTTATGAATGGAGAGATCTCTCATTTCTTAAGAATGAACTTTTAAAGACCAGTCATCAACATCTATTTAATTATCCCCAACTAAATATATTTTGACATTTGTCAGCACATACCATCTTATATAATGATAAATTTATCCTTGATCCATGTCATACTGGACAGATTACTATTGATTGATTTTCCGATATAGACTCATAAATTCTTATAGTATTGTTAGTTTGCTGCTCAAGTTGCTCGAGTTATGAAAAAAATTCGAAGGACATCCAATTAGTTGTTTCATTCCTGTTCGCGAGTAAAAGAATTTATGGTTTTGAATTGTTACTTATTAACTAGCCTTGCTGGGAACGCACACTGAAGGAAAGGTGACTTATATAAAAAACACACAAAATTTGAATCGTAACCAAAATGCTCTAAAAAATCGAGCTAAAATGTATATAAATTAATAATGAAACATTTCTACAAAACACATGAACTTGTCTCTAGAAATGACGAGACAAGTTCCTTAATTAAGGTTCGGACAACGAGTGACTTTCTGATAAAAGGACAAAAAGTTGTCGCTCATTTGACCATTCGATGAAAGAGAGCGATATGATGATAAAGACAGAAATATATTGACAATACATTGAAATTAGAATTGAACGAAAATGTAAATATGAAGTAAATATTTAGTATGAAAACTCTCAATATACATAGAAATAAAATGTAATAAAATAGTTTATAAAATAGTTCAGTCATTCCTGAACATTCCAGTAGATGACCCCATATTCGATGATTGTGCAAATGCGCTTCCTATGTTTTCTGGAATGCGTATGATAGTCCGGAATACTTTCAAAGAATTTATGAGATGCTCTTGTTTGAAGACAACTTTAAATCTTAGTGATAAATAATTATTGATTTTCCAATGAATCGTTTTTCAATGATCCAATGGATTGTTAATAATTTATATTTATGTGAGGATTCCTGTTGAATTTACAACAGCTGGAAAGAACATTTCAAGGAGATTGTATTTGATGTTTTATGTCAATGTCTTTATTGTTGCAGAGCTAAGTTCACAGTTTGAATGTTTACCAAATGGTGAGCCTATTACTATTGTTCCTCGTGGCAGGCCTTCTTTTTTCTCCGACAGAGAACTTTCTCCTGAGGTCAAGGCTCTTTATCCAGCAGGGCCTTGTTTCCGTGCCAGGTCTAGGCCTCCCCATGCAAGGGATCCCCCACCTGCCATGCCATTTTCTTCTCCGGTGAAGCTCCCATCTCCTAACGGATTCGGATGTGGAATTGAACATCTTGTATTCATTCGGCTGATTCCCAAAACGAATCAGAACCGGAAATTTGAACCCCGCAGATACACTTTTCCTGCCTATAAACCATTCAGAATAAAAATAGAACAGAAGTATAAGCATATGCCAACTCAAGAACAAATTGTTTTATCAACATTTGACGGTGACGTCTTTGCCATTGTAGAGAACTATAATGCTCTTACTGGAATATACAGGTACGATGAACACGCTAATAAGAAACGAGCGAAAATTAACGTGAGAAGCGGCGCGATTACCTCATTGAACCCAGATGAAGTCAAGGAAACTCCAGTAGGCGCTCGTCGCCCAATCAATTGCAATTTCAGAGTGGAGTATTATACCCTCTTGTGAACTCTTCCGTAAGATCCCCAAAGTCATGGTAGAATATATTCATGGTTCGGAAATTCCCAGCGCAGCTAGAATGTGTTCTTTAAAATTAATTTCTGAAAATAACAATACATGAATAGATTTAAAGATTGGTTATATTATTCTTCCGATTCTTGTTTTTTTCTCGCGCTTTTTCTATTATATCCATGTGACACTTTATTAGTCTTAAGTTGTTATGAAGTACTGTCTTCCCAATCGAAGCTACATTAAAATGTTTCTCTTGCCTAAAGGTGCTGAATAATTGTGTTGAGGCTCAACGAATATTTTATAACCGCTCAAATTTCTTTTCGTTCGAAATGTTTAGCTTCAAGATTGGCCCTTCTCCAACAGCAAATAGCAATTTCCTACTTATAATATTTACAACGGTTAGGCGGATGTTGCTGCCTTTAAACTTCCAATTCGAACCATCTTTATGATTTCTAGAAACGGATGCCTAATGTTAAGGTAGGTTTACCCGAATCGTCGCCTATCTGTACCTTTCTTTTATCTCTATTTACAGCTTCCGGTAAACCCTTACTAATCCTCAACCTTCTTGTCTGCTCTCATCTTCTAAACTTTACAACCGAAAATATTTGTTTGTCTACGTCATGAACTACGTCACTTTTACCCCCACTTCAATTTGTCGTCGATTTTTACCCTCGAACATCGATTTCTGTACTTGAAAATCCCTCAGTCGTTTTCGAAAGTCACTCAGGTGAACATCCCTTATTCTATGGTCGTTTTCTATCCTGTTTAATCATTCACGAACCAAGCTTGTAAACTATCAACTTTCATCATTTACTGTTTTAAATATATCTTTTTTTTACTCAGACCGAATTCATCAAATTATCCACGAGATCCTTGTTCTGAAACGTCCGAAGGAGTGATCACAAACGCAAGTAACGCATGGGCTTGCCCGGTTTCGTGATCCGCAGCGTCGCAAATTGATTGATTTCAAAATTACCAACTCTGCCTTTCAGAGAATGAATGGACCTTGAATGTTTACAATATTCAGAGAACTTTGATTTCACTCTGAATGTCACTTTATCCTTCATTGGGACTCTCATTTGAACAACATATCATAGATGGCTTCCTGTAACCTTGGCTTGTAGCGGAGTTCATTCCAACGTGATCAGTCAGGGTTGTATGAACTATTTCTGGTAGGAATACGAGATACTTATCAACTGTATCTTATGCTTATGTGAACTTTCATCATGATACAAGTTAGTATAAATTGACAATCGAAGTCTTTGGGATCTTTGTCTAAGGAATGAGTATCAAATACGAATCTGCACGTCTGATAATAAAACGTGTAGGTGGTTGCAGAATAAAATAGAATTTGATGAGTCCTGATCGTTCTCGCTTGACTTAAGCCTTGCTCGTTAACTCGAGCCTCTCCATTATCTCGGTTCTAGGCCCCATTCACTCCACTTTTCAAAGACATTTAATCGGGAAAAACCTGCGTCGCATAAACTAAAACTTTTCCTCTTCAACCCAGTACCGGAAGTCTCATGATCAAATGCTCAGAATGGTAGGCGGATACCAGTTTCCTTATACACAAAATAAGCAATAATGTTGAGTAACAGAATTAAGAAAGAATAACGGAAGAAGCGTATCGTCGTTAGATGAATGTTTACGTACAGAGATCAAAACCAATAGAGGAATATTATGAATGCGTGAATGAGACTTTAAAGGGAAGAGAAATAAGAACTCATATTGTGCAAACGCTTACATGAAGGATCGAGAGATGTATGCAAGGACGAGAATGTGTAGAGTATAATCAGCAGTTTGAAACAATAATGGTGTACATGCGTGCCTAGAATGGAAGTGTACTGTTATTGCACCTAATCGGTCCATAATTAATAAAAAGAAGAGAGACGCCTAAAACGGGTAATTCTCGATACCGATAGACCTGCGTGAAGAGTTTTCCTAGAGGAGTATTGAAATGGCTTTGCAAAACAATTCACCTGGAATTATTGCCAAAGGGAAAGATCAGCGACTTGCGCCAGAGCTGATTTGTGGAACGAGTGAGATGTTCGAATCCACAGCACGTGTTGATTTCCAGATCGATTCATAACTCACCCTTTTTTCCTCCTTCTTTGATCTTCGGGAGTACAACATAACTAGAACCAAACATATTACACCTAATCGTGTTCAGTTGCTCTTGATAGGTATACCCTATTTCGTAGAGATAGAGATGCAAAGGGGAAGGGGGGGGGGGGGTCTGCCTCTACCTCCATGACCTGCCGCCCCCTTGGGAAGTACCCTTGAGCGAGAAATCTTTCCGCAGATTCCTCGTTACAACAATCTTATTATCACAGGTGATTTTGCTACTAACCCGAATCTGACAAACAGCCAAACTAAATACTTAAGGCCTGTCGTGCACGCCTCTGGACTGTCTATAGTTCCTCACACTTCAACACATCATACGAATCGATCTATTTCTCGGATTGATCTCATGATAGTGAATGACCTTGACAAGGTTACTTTCTACTCGCAACATCAAATTTCTTTTTTATCCAACCATGATCTTATGGATAATAATTTCAAATTCAATAATAATTCTTCTTCTAGCACCTTTAAGACTCCTATTGGAAATCTGACAAACATTAACGAAACCGACCTCATTAAGAATCTCGAAACATATGAATGGGAGGAAATTTATTTGGAGAAGGACATCAATACGGAAACCATCTTGCTGACCTCATTTTTGACACAAGCTTTGGACAAATTTGCACCTCTTCATTTATCTGTCTTTGTGAAAAAGGAATCTTGCCCCTGGATCACCTCTGATATTAAAGCACTTATAAGAGAACGTGATAATAAACGCAGATTAGCAAAAAGGACGACAAATCCATTATCCAAGCCGAATTCAGGAAGCTCAGGAACCACGTACAAACTAAAATCCGTGATGGCTCTAATCAATATAATTATACCTTTATTAGGAAAAGGAACAAAAATGAGAACGTATGGCTGCTTCTACGGCGACTTGGCTTGATTCCTCCCGAACGCATTTCTCCAGAATCGTCTCTTTGTCCTGACGCCCTCCTAAGTGATTTCACTAATCTGCCGTTCTCTGGCACAGTATCGCTTACCCTGAAAAGTGAATCCTCACCAACGTTTGAAGAGACCATTTTTTTCGGACATCTCTCCTGAATTATTCATGAAAAAGCTGAATAAAGTAAAATCAAACGCCGTTGGGATTGATGGAATTCCTATTAAAATGATACGCTTAGCACTTCCAACTATTTTCCCTATCCTCTTGCATATTTAAAACGCCTCCCTTCAAGCTGGAGTATTTCCTGATCCATGGAAAATGGCTGTTTTACGACAGATTCCAAAAGTTTCAAACCCAACCACTCTCAAAGATTTCCGCCCTATCTCCATTCTCCATGCAATTAGTAAGCCACTAGAACGAATTGTTTATCAACAGTTAACAGATTACATAAATGCCAATAATCTTATTAATCCTCTCCAGTCAGGCTTTCGGCCAGGACACAGTACTATTTCAGCGTTACTTCAAGTTACTACCGATTTGAAGCTGGCTATGGATAGGAAGAAAATTACGGTGGTTGTCTTTTTTGACTTCTCCAAGGCATTTGATATGGTGGATCACCAGCGTCTATTACTCAAATTGAAAAATCTTAAAGTTTCAAACACAGCGCTAAAATGGTTCACTTCTTATTTAGGCAATCGATCACAGAGGGTAACTACTAGCGTAGGTTTTTTTCTTCTTTTTTCGGGATGGTGGAAAAATGTGCGAACAGACACCGAGAAGGCTCCGCACTTCTCGGTAGTGTTGGGCTTTCGATGTTGATGCAGATGGAAAGATGTTATTTCCATCTACTACCCGCTAAAAAACCACTATCTTCTTCTTGGCCTAATCCCCCCCGTAACTGCTTTCGCATTATTTCAGGGGGTAACGTTCCCATGCCTTCTGGGGGCTCCTGCTGGCTCATTTCTTCTGCTAATCAGCGTCATATCCCAGCCAAGATGTTACGCGTCGTCCTTGGCAGCACGTCAAGAACGTGCATCGGGCTCGCCGGCCTTCGATCATCTTGGTTGGGTGCGGCTGGGTGGCCTGCCTCCATGACTCTTCTTGCTAGGGCTTCTTCTGATTCCCTCTATCTTCATCTAATGAAGTATCATGACCCAATCAGGATGTACGCATCGTCCTCATCAGCGCAATAGTAACGTTGCGCAACGGGCTCGTCGGCTTTTGACATCGTCAGCAGGTGAGTCATCGAATTTGGTTGGGGTCAGGAGTGGAGTCCCATAAGGGTCTATTATTGCCTCCATTCTATTCAATCTGTAAACTTCTGATCTTGGAAGTGAACGTGAATACGGCAGTTATCATAAATATGCGGACGACTCCAAGCTGTACATTTCGGGATCTATGTGCTCCCTGGATCGATTGATTAATGGGCTTGACATCCCCTTCGTTGGGTCGGCTTCGGATTTGGGTCTGATACTAGATCAAGATTCGTCATGGAGGGAAATGATCTGTGACATATCGAGGAAAACTTTTCGAATCCTCAAACAATTGAATAGAAACAAAGATTCTCTTCCTACATCCACCCGAATCCTCCTTGAGGAAAGCCTCATCCTTCCAATTTTTTATTATGGCTGTTTCGTTTTTGATGACATTACTGATGATCTTAAATCAAAATTCGAGCGTTCCCACAATACATGCATTAGATTCATTTACAATACTCCCAAATGTGAACACATAACGCAATACAGAGAAAAAGCTGATTTACTGAATGTTGCCAAAAGAAGACAATTTTTCATGGGTAGCTTAATGTATCCAGTGCTGAAAAATGGAGCTCCTCAGCACCTTTATAACTTCTTCCATTTTGTAGACAAGAAACTTCCTTCCCAGTGCAGGCTTCGTGATAAATTGACGGTTTTGAGAATTCCTCATCATCAAACATGTAAACTTCAACGTTCACTTATTGTGAGAGGTGCTCGTCTTTGGAACAAATTACCTACTAGCTTGAGAGATGCTCCCTCACGATGAACCTTCAAGCATAATCTATTCAAACACTTGAGTCAAATTGATAATCCCACATTAGAAATAACACATTGGTAGCAGATAATCCAAATCAAATTTAATGCTCAAATTGTCCAGAATCAAGATAACAATGCTTACTTTCTATTATTCGGTCTATTATTTTATTTTAATTATATTATCTAAGCAAAACCTCTTCTCACTCGTTACGTCTTGAAAATTACCGCTTCACTATCGTGAAACATCTGTCTTATATTTTATATCTACTGTATATTAATTATCCTATATAATTCTTATTTAATTTCCAAAATACAAGTAACAACCTTCGATCAGTGCCTGTAATCAAACACTTTTTCCTATGTACACTCTGTTCTTCAGAGGGCTAATTAGCCCTAGGAACTTTCCGAAATAAATGCAATACAAATACAAATATTTCATGAGACTGATCATTTTAGCAGCTTAGAAAATGATACGTCTGTTCGTAATGTGACTTTGAGATATATTAGAAGGTTTGTCTGCATTGTCAGATCCGTAATCGAAATTTGTGATTCGTTTATTGACATTTTCCAAATCGATTTTAGTTAACTGCATAATTTTGGATATTATTAGGACCATATCAATGCGTTAGAAACCTAAATAAGTATCGTACATTAAATCAAAACTTCTATTTTTCACGGCCTTGAAGCTTTGCAGTGAATCAAAAATGCATCGTGCTACAATCCCGGTTGCTGTAGAGTTGCTTCATTACGGTTATAATTTTTGCTGTCACGTAAAAGAGTGCGATCGAGTTTTCAACTTTGACGAATAAAATCTAAAGAGATTGTGCGAAATCGACAGGGATGTTTTGTGATGAAACTTTCTACAAATCCAAACAGACTGTGTATACCTAAATTATCACCAAGGATCAGACACAAAGTTGTATTACAACATTGAATCCATTGACTCTAATTGTCAGTCCATTTTCTTCTAATGATGATAACTCATTGATTACCATTTTGAAAACCTTGGCGTTTCCATGCTTTTTTCTTTCGTCCGGTTTAAAAAGAGATACCATGAAAATATTACACGATTCTTAGCGTTTCCACTTTCCCATCTCCCTCCCTCGATATTACCTCCGTAATACCTGGCGCCCAACTTTGGGCGCCAGGTATTGGGGAGGTAATACCAAGGGAAGGAAGAAGGAATTGGATGCTGAGAAAATAAGGTTAAACACAATCCACGAGTCGTTTATTAAGAATTACAGTAGTTGGAAATGGGACCTGCCCGTGGAGTCGGCGTGTGGTTCCTAGGGTGCAGGGTTCAACAGAGGGTAGACCTGCGGCGACCAGTCTTCCGTGTAGGATCCTCCAGGAGGCAGGCGATGAGCAAGGCCGGGTAAAGCGAAAGGCGTTGGTGAGTCGACGTTATCCAGGGAGCGGGCAAAACACTAGACACTAGAACGAGTAGACTAAGACTGAGAGGACGAACGACGGTCCGACACTAGAGGACTCGGGACTAGAGGATTCTATCTACAGGGTCGTACCATGGTTCCCCTCTATAATAACAATTCTGCTACAATTATTTATGAGCGTAGAAAAGGCTGCGATTCACCATGATTCGTGAACGCATCGATCGGCGTGATAATTTCTCAGATGCTACTTCCTACGAAGATGCTTCTACGATGAGGCTTTCCAGTGAACCTTCGATCGTGGGTTTGATAGTTTTTGTCTCTGTCTTCACTTTTGCATTTGATGGAATCAGGAAAGGAATCAAGGGTAACTTGAGGATATGGCTATTATGATCTCCAACATTTTGGCACTTCTCGTATTCATCGTGAAGTACTTTTCCCAGACGTTGGTTGAATGACTTTTTCTTTTGATTGTATAAATAATAAAAAAAGTCTGTCAAAATGGGTTTTGACCCGTAGCGCCTTATTTGAGGAAGCTGCATTGAAATCCAAAGAAAGCTGTAAGAACATTATTACTGATGTTATAATTTTTTAAATCGTTTGTGACTGTACTGTCAAGATACTAGGGGGGGTTGGTAACAGAATATTTCTTTTAAAGACTCTACATTTTTGGTTGGAAAACTGTTTGAAATACTTTATAATACTATTTAAGACTACTGAAGTTGAATCCATATTTGAGCAACATCTTTAAGTATACTGTATCTTCCGACTTTATGTGATTGAATAATTTTCATATTTAACTACTGAAATCTCTATAAATGTACTGCATTTTTTGCTTGAATGAAAAAAGATTTTCAATAACGTATTGAATTTACGGTAAAGCTGTGCAGAATGTACAAGAAAAGATGTAGTTCCTCTAATTTCCATGTAGTATAAAAATGCCTTACAACTGCTCGATTTTGGACCTGAATATTTTTTTAATGGTCTTGGCCTGTACTGATGACATGGATCATTTATGAGGCTGAGGGATACATAAAAATAATAAAATTGTTTATTATTATCAATCGCGGCGCTTGGGCAGTTTTGAGAACTGGAAACTCAGAAAAAATAACTGTTTTCTCTTTCTCGTCTTTCCACTTTTCGGTGCGATATCTATAGGTTTCTTCCCAGTGCTCCCTTAATTCTTCAAAACTACCATCTTTCCCTCGGATCAGCACTTCAATGTAACCTGACAATTCTTCAGTCACATAAGCTTCCGATGAACTACAAGTTGGCTTGGTCTTTTGTGTATAGCGTTTTTCTAGAATCTTAACTTCTCGAAGTTTACGAGAAAAGTTTCGATGTCTATACGCCAACTTCCCTCTTGCGTTCTTGGAAGATGATATTTTTCTAAACTCAATATACCAATTATAATTTCCCTCATTTGTGAAAATCTTCGTTAGAACAGCAGCGAGTTTCTGCAGAAATTGTTGGGACAATTTTGTAGTAAATATTTCCCGACTCCAACGATTGAGAAGTATCGATGTAATAATAGATCAGTCATAATTGTTGAGTCCGTTATTAATGTTGTAACGATTACAAACTGCTTGTCCTTCCAGGTTTTCAAGAAGAATGGTTTTTACAGCCTGAAAATTATTTCTTTTTTCAGTTATATTTTATTGATGCTAACTAATTTTTTTTTAATTAGTCAAGTTAAGCCATTCACGTCAAGTCAATATTAATAGAAAAAAGAGACAAAGCAACGACTGTGCCATCAGATATTTGAATATATTTTGACGTTTTAATCATTCTTCTGACAATCCTTTTTAGGCATTTCTTGTCAACGTCGCTTTAAAATGGAAGAATTATATCATTTTTTTAATGCAAGATACCATTCATGCATAATGATTAATAATCATTATTTTTAATTGTTCAATTACATTGTTTCAGATTATAATACTTCCCACATTAAATAATATAATAGTTCAAATTGAAAGTCAAGTTGTAAGTAAACATTATTTGAAAGGGATTGCCAAACGAGTGACTGTTACGTCGGAATGTATATTCAACTGAGTGGCGAGGTTGTCGATTTATTTCCATTTTTTGAGTTAATTATTGTTTTGTTTTATTTTATTGACCTGGAAGTTTCTAGATGGAATTCCAGTAGAATAATAAGATGAAAATCTATGACGACTATCTCATGAAATTCTGACACCTCGTCCCCATATGACATATCTGGGGTGAGATTGAATCTCATATAAATACATTGTAACGTTGTGACCTTCCACTCATTATTGACCCTTCCCTCAGATTCTTTAAAGTTATAATTGCAATTAACCGCAAAAAATACCAAAGGCCGGTACGCTACTCAGAAATTCTAAGCTAAGAAGAAAGCATGGAAAATTGACTTGAAATGTTCTGAATGAATGCATTTACATACTCAATAAGGATCTTTATTATTGAGTTGTTTGGAAACGAAATTTGAAATGTTAAAAATGTATCCCGACAGGAATTAGTATGTATAGGTATAACTTAGATACTAAATACCTTTTGCACACATGTACGGGGAGGTCGGACGTCTTATCTTGCTTTGGAACGGAGATTTTAATCCTTGGGACCTGGAGAAATTGCGGTACCGAAGGACAACAAAGCTTTGACAAGCGTTGCACACTGTATTTTGCCAATCTGGCCACTAACACACCCACACTTCACTACCGCACTTCACCACCACGTCACTATTACCGATCACGGAACTTTTGGGAAGTCGAAGGCACAATCGATGATAATTCGAACTTCATCAACTATTAATTAAAAGGTATCAGATCAAGCTGGGTCGTGTACCTGTCGAAATGCCGGGTCATCCATCTTGCCGGCACGACAGTCCACTTGACGGAACGGTTCAGGTATCGTCCGGATGAGTTCAAGTTTCAGACATTCGGTGGCAGCACCAACTGGACCGACCGCCTGGCGGGAGGATAAGTTGGGAAAGACGAAGGAAGCCGAGAGAAGCCAAACCACCGACGGGCAGTAGTTTGCCGGCCGTGGGACATAAAAGTGTAGGGAGAGGTCCATCAGCCCTTTACTTGTGGAGAAGAGCATTCCTTCTGAAAAGAAGTAAATTTTCTTGGAGTTTGAGAAGCAAATCTTCGTCCAGGAAACAAGGTTAACGTTTGTTTTTCCTCCCCGGTCTGTTTTTTGGATTTATTTGGAGTTTTTCTTGAAGAAATGTGCAATTCTTTCGAGTTTCTTGAGTGTTTGTGCGCCATCTTTGAATAAGCAAAATTTTGTAGACTTTCTAGAATTAGATTAGAGCTAAGCTTTTTGTTGAATGGATTTTGAATTTTCTTTGAAGAGAATATGCTTCATTCCAATTTCATGAAAGATTTCCACCAAGAGATATGGCCATGTGAAGTTCTTATCCTTAAATAAACCATTATACTTTTTTCCATTCTATAGTAAATCCAGTGCATTACTCATTTTTAGCGTTTCGCCCCCACTTTATCCCTCTTCCACTGGGCTAGAGACAAAATCGGGATTTCTTTTCAAAGTTTTATTTTTTTCTGTGGGTTGAAGATTTACAGTTAAATATTTTATGGGTTGACACCAAAGCGGTGTCTGACGCTCAACACCATGGACAGGAGTGAGTAACATCATCCTTTTCCTTTCCTTCTTTTTCGTGCTACGTTGGTGGCTTCAAAACTTTTGTATTGTGACACTTTTCCGGACTCAGGTCCCAATGAATTTGGAAAAGTCGTTATAACATATTCAATACATATTCAAAACAACATTCAAGACCTACATATTAGATTCTTCAATGAGAATTGCAAATATTAAACTTATGGAAAGACCTTATGAGATTTATATACGAGAAACCCCAGCTGAAAAAATCCTTAAGGAAATTTAAGGAAATTCCTTTGTGTACTTTATACTCAGTTCCTTGAAGGAATCACTCGAGAAAATTTCTTGAGGAAATTCCTTGAGCAAATCTAACTTCTTAAAAAAATTCATCGAGGGAATCCCTCAAGGAATATCCTCGAAGAATTTACTTAAGGATTCAGGAAATTGAACCAAGGGATTTCCTCGAAGATTTTGTCAGCTGGACTCGAATGAAATTTTCATCTTTTTCACACTAAGATGAAAAGAAAATTCTATGAAGTAACAGCTAGATAGAAACCTTGCACTTTATATATATCTTACAAAAAAAGTTGCATTCTCTTCGTTCAAAGGAACATCTAAGACTACATTACTCCCCCCAAATGAAAAAAATACGAATTATACATTACAGTGCTATGAGTAATTTTACATTTTTATATAAAAGGAGTTGTACATTACGATGCTATAAAAAATCTTTACATTTATAGGAATATTCATTCATAGAAATGAAACACACTAAGGTGACAAAGACTAAATCTATCAAGTGTTCACATCTTCTAAAATTACGGTGTGCCGCTCACAGAGAAAAGTTAATCCTACGTTTACTAGTATAAAATACAGTCTGTATAACACATGTTATCTAGTCTTGGGTTTTTTAGTGGTTAGTTGTATAGTCCGCGACATATATTAATTTTCCTGGAGAGTCCATGTACACAAAGGTTCACAATGTAAAGACTACTTTAACTTAGAATCGCGACGCAACTTTGGATTTATAAAATACTGTATAGTCGAAAATATATAATAATTTTCTGTCAGTCCATGTACCTAAAGGTTTACAAAGTAAAGACTACTTGAACATAATATTGCGGAGCGTCTTTAATCTTCTAAAATATTGTTATAGCATTGGACCCTGCTTATTGCATAAAATCAGGAATGGTTATGCCCTTACAAATTCCTATTTAAATTTTTGTAGCGCTAACAAACATAGCTCTCGCAACTGATCCAGCGGATCAGGTGTTATTTGTGAGTAATCTTTACGAGGTTAGATGTACCTACTGACTATTCTAATGTCTCGCTTCTTGCAAAAGGGTACCTTCTTTCTCGGTTTTGAGTCGGAGCAACTTGGAATATTTGTTGATACCCTGACACTACCTACTCCTACCGTGCTATCTTCTGCTTGTGAGGAGTTAGCTTTATTTCGTCGCAGGATGCTCGGTATGGATTTACTGCCCAGATAACAAAATGCCCGCACAGTGCGAGCAAATATGGCAGCACCTGTGCGAAATAACCCAAACAAAATGCGCTCATTTTGAGACGCGGATGCGTCATTCATGGAGGTTCCAATGTGTCACACGTCGTGCAAATAGCACGCGTGCGGGTCGGATTCGAGTTCGTTATAGGTTTTAAAATATATTATTTATAACTATTAAAACACGTGAAAGAAAGGAACAAATACCTATTTATGCAAACATTTTATTGGAAATCATGAGTTATATAGTAAATTTTGAAAAACGAATTATCACGCTGACTAATTTTCAACGTGTTTCCAAAACAGCAGATGAATACCCTCATTCTTTAGCTTATTCGCTCAGTTTTATAATGATGAATGATAATGATGATTTTTCGAACAAAAATGAACTTCGAATAGACACGTAAACTCTATTTTTCCGTTTTTTTCACTTGTTTTAAAGCCATGTAATACATGAGCCACCTGACACAAACTGTCGATTTTCACTTTGAAGAAGACTGTCATCTCCACCAAATGGAGGTATTGAGTTGAAGTTCCAGGAAGCACTTTAGAAAAAAAACACTACGTTTGTGTATAGCATATTGCCGAAGTCTTGATAAAATTTGGCTTCGAATTTATCTTTCGAAATATCGTTACCTGAGGCTCTCCTTAAAACTTGGACTAGATATCTCATTTGTTGAAGAGATGGGTTCATGTAAAAAAATAGTTAATCCGGGACACTTGATTCGTGTATCACATGGTCTGAAGTTAAAAACAACTATTCACAAGCTAAACAGTGCGTTGAAGTATCACATTCGTTATTCTAAATACAAAGGTAATTTCGATATGACTTTTGGACCGCGAATAAATACTGCTTAGCTTAATTGGCCTCTTTTTCTCATTTTGAGAGTGATGTATTTTCCCATCTTTCGAAACGTTAGAGACCAAATAACCTGGAATATACAGGAAACCTTTAATTTTCCGTTTCTTTCCGAATGATGTCAAGTTGAAAATTTTCATTTTACAAGCTAAAGATTGATGTTAAGGGTATCGCAGTGTTCAACAGATGTCCAAGCTGACAGAAAACTAAGGTTTACGCCTTTTTAAAAAACGAACGAGCTTAAAAAGTAATTTTCGAACAGCTAATATCACGCTGATTTGTTTAGAAATAGATAAGGGCCTGTAACTCTAGTTCCTTGACGGAGGGAAATTCAAAGTGATCCTCCACTTGATAACTGACGTTGAAGAAAATCGAATGTAAACGTCTATATAAAGCAGCCCACTTTATTGCTTGTTAAGAATGTTTAACTTCGAACTGAATTCTGCTAGAAGTTGAACCTTATTGATAACTAATAAGGTAGGTTGTTTTAATACGGATATAAACAAATTTATTCAGACACTTTTGAAAAAGAAATTATCACGTTCACTAATTTTTAACGTGTTTCCAAAATAGCACCTACATGCCCTTATACTCGATCTTATTTGCTTATTTTTATAATGCTGACTTAATATCTTAATATCTTTAATGAAAATGAAGTTGTTTCGGGTTTCGATCGTGTACAAACTACAAATGTTGTCGACTTTTCGCGAACGTTACAGCTCGCATCTTCAGGACTGGCCTAAAACTGAGGTTTCAGGTTGTGATGCTATATTATATAT
>WSXT02094999.1:0-11610 GCA_011762715.2 Neuroterus valhalla
GATCATATTCGATCGTGCTTTGGCACCCATTTTTAGGGACCAAAAATACAAGTCGAGTTCGTTAACCAGCTGTTTTGAATCAAAAATAGGAGAGGGGGAGCATTTTGAAAATTTTTTTAGTTTTTTTTTTCCAAGACTCAAAAATTCTAAGTACGGTTTATTGTAGTAGGTAAAAAATAAAACAATTTATCCTCATGACTTTTTTTCATAAAAGCGAAATTGTCAGAGTAATGGCATTTTCAAAATCCAAAAATATTAAAGAAAATGAGAATTTTTAGCCAAATAACGTTAGATTGAAAATAAAGTCAGAGAGCGGGCATATTTTTTTTTGTTATATTCTTGGTATCCAGTGTTGGTATGTTTGCCCTGATCCATAATTTCATCATTCTTCCAATGCCGCCATGTGTTCTGTCATGCTTGGAATGTTGCAAAACAAAATAATTATCCATGCTTCTTTCTCGATGTGAGATTGCTTTCTGGATATCTAATAATAGGCGCACACCGAAGAAAAACATCTTGACCGACTTCAATTATAAACTATTTGAACACTCTCGTACCAAGAGAATTTGAAACGTAGGAATGTGAACGAATAAATCTGATTTCTTACCGGATTTCGACACATCCTGAGATAAAACTAGTGTGAATGGCCGTCAATGTATGCGCCGCCATGTTTGACTTTCCTCAACTGAAATTGAAGAAAATTGAAGCCCGTGGTGCGCGAAATTTCGCGGCAAGCCGTGAGCGGCCTATACGTGGCAAATTCAAAGCTTTTGGAACACCGTTAAAAGTTTTCCGATTGCGCTCAAGTTTTGCATGGGTCATTTCATATGCAAATATCACAACTTGAGCCCTTGGAATTGCAACTTTTTAAAAAGAGTTGCTTTCGGAAACACCCTAACCAACGATTTATAAGTGCCCTATGGCTGTAATTGCAGATAAGGTTTATCTTCACTGCCCCGCAAGAACTTGCGGGGCAGTAAAGATCTAGTTACAATTGATGCTGTGGACATGATCGCGAACATTCATACCCACAACCCTTAGTATAAATAAATTGAAATCGAAGTAATTAAAAATGTGGTGGTAAGATTCAAATGATAATAAACCCCAGTATTCATCGCTTTACTTTTAGTGAGTGGCACAAAAATTTGCTTTACAAATTAAACCATTATAATCAGTGCGAATGAAGACATATTTGGTTTACCGACGCACTCTTAAGAGTATGTACTGGACAGATTTTGAATTCAGGTCTATATGCTGTTGGCGTTTAGATGAAATTTATAATCCCAAGATCCATGTGCAGGCTGGAGATCATTATAGAAAGCAGCAGTTTCAATTCGCTCCAATTAAAATGTGGGCTGTTTTCAATAGTGGGTAAGACGGAGAAATATTCACCCGCAATTCAATTTTGGTCAAATAGTAAGTCGGAGATACAAAACATAGAGTAGGCGAATGAAACACTCAAAAAAGAAACACGACACTGAAACAAATTTTAAACAAGAATGATATGTGGAGTAAAAATCCATTCTCTTACAATCCACTCCCGGACCGGATTCTCTTTCAGAAAATTATACAAAAAAATACTTGGTTTGACGCAAGCCTCATCTGAATCCTGCATGGTGTCGGTAACAAAGAACAAATTGATTGTGTTTGTTGCGAATATGCAAATAAGTTGCGGCTTCACTTTCCGATAATAGAAACGCAATACGCTCCGCCCATCATGAATATAGAGCATCGCCCCAGCAAGCCTGCCCCAAACGTAAAATTATATTTTGCCCACGTGTTTCACAGTTTTAGCGAGACATAGTTTACGTATATATAATCGTTTCACTATCCCCCTTTCGAAGATTTGAAGTTTACAAAACGCCACACTATTCGCTGATGTTATCAATCAAGCTACGAAACTTGATTATAAATCATTATCATTTGAGCATTCATCATTTCTTACCGAGGGTATATTTCCCTAAACTACAACGATTTTAATTACCAATTATGTTCTCAGGATCTTCTTTGAACCGACTAGAAAGTTTTATTACCAAAGCTTCTATGGATTTGATATGGACTATAATAGAAGTGAAAAAATTTACGAGTTACTTCATGAAATGCATCTGATTTTTTAGGAACTTTTATCAAAACCAGATCGCCTGTCCTCCATTCGAAGCCAGACGGGGGTTTTCTGTGCAAGCTTCTTTTTCTCAAAACAGTTCAATAATTAGTCGTTTGCTAATAATATTTTAGCATCATAAGAAATATCTTTTGAGTAACCAGTGCTACTGTGTGTCGTAATATTCAATGAATAATCAATTTATCCTTCGACCGAATCACGATATTTCAAAAGAATTGGATATGAGTTGTGTATAATAGTCTTATGCAGTTTAATTTGAAGTTGATATTCATATCTTCTAGCACTGTTATCTGTGTACGTAAAAAGTGGTTTAAATCGAGATGATCGTTGGAAAAATATTTCGCGCTTCCCAAAGGTCAGCCATGTAAGAGATTTCGCGATAGATAGAATGTCGTTCCAGAAAGTGTCGTTTTCAGAATCAGTATGAACTTTATTAGAGGGTTGTGTATTCAACTGAGATAATTCGAGATCATTTGAATGTCTTCGATTAATGACGTTTCCAAAATTTAAATTTTTGTCATAATGGAAGTCCTTGAAATTTTTAAGAGACAATGAATTAGCTTCTATGCTATCGTGTTTAATTGTATTCGAGAGCTCTTGTTTATTTAAAAATCCATGCTCTCCGTTTGGGATACAAGAGGCATGATGTGAGCCATTTATGCTAGAATTCGAATTTCAATCATCTCTGCAAAAATCATTACTTTGAAATAAGCGCGATATGCAATCCAAATCATCAGCACAACAATCATTTTAAATATTCTCAAATAATACATGATCAGAAAACACATCATATATTCCCACATGTCAGTGAGAGGGAGGCGAATTGCCGCGCTTGCAACCCTATCCGCGACTTCATTTTCGGGAATGACCACATGGCTTGGAATCCAGATAAACCGAATCAACCTGCCACTACAAATCGCCGTAGCAGACTCGTTCCCTTAAATAGAGGCCAAAGGATGCCCAGAAGGGCTAGAGAATCGATTCTAGATGCACGTAATAGCAGACTGAGAGTCCGAAAACATAACCGAACCACAGCTACCATTCTCCAGAACGTGCAAGAGACCATAGTATAGCCCACATAGCTCCGCTATAAGATGGGGAAGTAGGGTCTCTAAAGCGCACTCCCCGACCAGCACCGTCAAGGGGTAATGAAGACGCACCCAGCCGAGCCCGCACAATCAAGCGAATCTTCAGAGGATACACCTACATCGTTTGAGTATCTGTCAACCATAAATTCATTAAACCGCTCCTGCGAAATTCCGAGTCCCAGAAGGAGTACCCTGTCTCAAGGTCAACTTCAAGGGAGGTAACTAAATCGACCCACGCGTCGTCCAATTACGCGGGGCATAGTGTGGCATCCAGAGGTGATATGAAACCAACGGTCAAGTTGAAATCCTCAATCAACCCACAACTTTCAGGCCGCACCCTGAAGCCTCCGCGATCAGCCAGGTTGGCTAGGAGCGTCAATTTCTCCACAAGAGGACTATTACACCAGCTGGAATTTCTCAAAAAGAAACCTGTTAGCCAAAATAGACCTGCGCAGCGACTAAGGAGGTTCACCATACTCTAAATAGAGAATGTAGATTGGGGTTGAGCTCGTGTACCCAAGGGCCACACGGAGGAAGGCATTCTGCACCCGATCAAGGATATCAAGGGCCGCCCGGCTCGCTCTAGAGGACATAGGAGCACCCCACTCAAGACAAGTCCCAACCAGCCCCTTATAAACTGTGAGGAGAAGGAGGTAAAGGCATACGAAGTAACCCTAGAAAAGACGCGCATTATATTAACGGCCCTTTTACCTTTTGCAGCGATTCTTTTAATTGTGGAACCCAAGTCAAACCGTTGTCCAACCGACCCCCCAAATATAGAATAGAATTATGGCAAGAAATCACAACATCCTCATTGTTAAGCGAGACAGCTCGAGTATCCAACTGAGACCTCCTAAAGACACATAGTTGTCATTTTATATTGAGATGAATAGACCAATCCTCGCCAACGATGTTGAGAGAGACTCGAGCAACTCAAGCAGAAGAACCAGAGCAACCTGGATATCGTATGTTGTCACATACAGGAGAACTCCCATCGCCACAGTAACACTTTGGCAGCACATCGCCCAGCCTCCCAATAGCAAGACCGAACAGGGGTAGGGGGAGAACTTCACTCTGTGGAATGCCAATTCCCCAGATCCTTGACTCCCTGCTGTCTGGAGCAAAGAAAAGATTTCTCATGATGGTGAGAAATGCAATGACGTTCAGCAACCTCCCCAGAACCAACAGGTCTTTCAACTCATCCAACAGAGTCTCAGGAAGGATATAATTAAAAGCCCCCTTAATGCTCGAGGCTAATGCAAGGCTCTTCATACCCCGTCCAATACTGCACAAGATGTTTGTAACCACTGAAGCCACCGTGGAAGACTTTCCCCTTCTGAATCCGTACTGGCATTTAGGAAGCCAGTGGTTCGCTCAGTCAGGTACTCCAACCGTTTCTGAACCAGCCTTCGGTAGAGCTTACAGAAGGTGGACGTCAGAGAAATCGGTCGGCAACCCCTGCCACCAGACTTCGGAATAATGTGAACAAGGGTGTCCTGCCAGACCTCCAGAAGAGATGATTCCCTGAACATAGCGTTAAACAGTTTGTAGAGAAATCCGAGAAGGACTGGTTTATAGGTTTGGATTCGTCGACTTTGTGGACCGGTTCAACGTTCATCGGGGGAACGTCCAATTCGAGCAAGTCCGCGAGCGACTAACAGGAAGTGCGGAAGGATCGGTATTTCTCTTCCCGCAGAAACTTCTTGACCTCCAGGTCAACCATCTTGAAGGCTGCTTCCTCCTCCCTCGTCTGGCTAGATATGAATTTCTTCCCGTCTGCACTTTTTCCCACCTGAGCCCTCTCGCACGCCTTTTTTTCCAGTCAAAGCTTTGGCCCATATCTCGCTGCCGTAGAGCATGATGTTCTGGGCTACTGACATTGGTAGTCGTCGTTTGCAGGATCTTAACCCGTTGGCGTTGGTCATGATCCTGCTCAATGCCGCAGTCACAGTTGCAGCTTAGTCGGACATATTTTTGATCTGCTCCCAGATGGTGAGCTTGGTGTCCATCATTATACGAAGGTGCTTTATGGCTCCTTTGGTTTGGATAGTCTCCCTCCCTACCTTCATCTCTACTAGAGTTGGAATCAGCTTCATGGTGACTAGTACCAGCTCAATCTTCTCCTTTGCTAGGCTAAGACTATGTTCTTTCATCCAGCTGTCTACCGCGTGCATGAACCGAGTCAATTTCCATTCAATTTGGTTGATATATCGCCCGATGATAACCGTCCTGATGTCATCGGCGAATCTGGAAAGATAGGTAGTCTTGGGCATCTCCAAACGTGGGATGTATTCATACGAGATGTTCCAAGCGCTCTCTCCCTCACATAATGTTTAATCATCCGGAGCAGAAACTCTGTCACTTCAAGTTTCTTTAGGGCTTCGATCATCACCCGGCAGATTTCAAGGCGTTTTTCACGTCCAACGTCGCCAGGAGGACGAGCTCCATGGAGTACTGGTTTCAGTTTGTTCTGAGTTGACCGTCTGGACGATCCCTCTCACCGCATGGATAGTGGAGAGCCTTCTTCTTAACCCGTACTCCCTGGCTAACAGTCAATGACAATCAAGGGACGATGATCAAGTCACGAAGGCGTATTCATTTCGTATGACGCTTCTTAAAACTTTTTGCATTTTTTTTTCTCTAGGAGAAAATGAATAATGAAGAAAATGTAGGGGCTCAAACGTAACTAATTTACATTAGTTTGTGTGTGAGGCACATGCCACTCGAACGCAGCATTGATGTTCCTCCCTCCCAATAAAAGCTGATCAAATATAATTTATGCACTAAGAGCAAGTTGCAATCAGTCAGCAACATCTCAAAGTCAATCTCATATCAAGTTTTCTTAATTTCTCAATTTTTTTGTCGCAAGATTAAGAACTCGTCAAAGAGGTTAATCCACTTTCGGCATACATTGCTTTACATTGATCGCATTAACTACACTAAAAGTAAATGATAAAATAACGCAAAACATTACAAAAGTTTTGATCCATTATCAGCAGTTCTACGATCTTCTTTCCAAAAGATTAAAAAGTAGTGATTAACTGGGCTGGAGAAAGTAATTAAAACTAGTTAGGAATTGTACCTTCTAGTATTCTATTTGTGCGGGAAAATATGATTTGATCTCACTGTTGTGTATTAGAGACAGAGCTACATTAATGCATTAGCAAATAACTATGGCTAAATATAGAGTGAAAGCATAACAAAGGAAAGCATTCCGCATCTTCCTTCTTTTATGTGGCAACAGAAAGCTTTCACAGAAATCTATCAAAACTAGTGAAATGTAGTTTTGGTACAATTATTGGGTTTCAAAATATTGAAATTCCAAGGGAATTTAATGCTCTCAAATATGACAAAAGATCATAATTTTGAAAATGTAAAGACATCGTAATAATGTGAATGTCTTTTGAATAGCAGCTTGACATTAATTGAATTTCACTCCCTAAAATCCAAGAGATCACATCCCAACAATGCTCCTACTTCCTTTAACTATCTCATAATAATAAACTTATAATTATCATTGTTTATTTTCTATATTCAAGTTTTTAATGTAAGATTTAAGTCTTTATCGCTATCCTAACACCACTCTTTTTAGTCTACTTATAGACAAGCACTCCATGCAGTTGGATCAACAATAAATCTCATAGAAAATATTTGCAAAGGAGAAATTCAAAATGGAATGGCGATTATAAGGTAAAGTTGATTAATGTTATGTTTTCTTATTCAGAACCCACGTACGCTGAAATTGTTACTTATAGGGGCGACTGCGAAAATCTCATTCAACCATTGAGGAAAGTAGTTGGTGCTCACGCATTCTGCTTTTTGACCCAAATCGAGCAGAGTGAATGTGCCCGGTGCCGCCACCCTCGGGCGAAGAAGTTACATTCACATGAAAAATTTACTACTAGGCGCCACATCAGCCTTGCACGATTCATTTTTCAAGTGGAACTTGACACCGTTCACACTCCCTGCATTAAAAACTTGAGAATCAGATAGAATCATGATAGTGCTGTGAGGAATATTTAACATGCTAACAAAATTTCGCATATTTGGCCCAGTAAACGAAAATCCATTTATTTGCTTTATATAGGGTTTGAGGTCGTCTGAATCGCTACTGGTCACTATACGTTCAAATTTCTACTAATTGATTAAGCTGAATTTAGGACGAAAACACAAGTTGTTTCGATCGGCCACGTAACTTTTATATGACACCCATACAGCAGCGATTAGGAATAAGTATTGTCTGATTGAGGAGAAATATTTCCGCAAAGAGATAATTTTTTAAGCGTTATAAATTTTCGATCCAAATATTTCAAGGTATTATCAAGATGCAGTGAATTCCTTCGGAATTTCTTCGAATTGAGAATTCAGATTTATAATAACAGAAAAATAGTGTTAAGATTGTCGACGCGGGTAATATTCATCAATGACGACCGAATTCGGACGAACACCTTCAAACGTCTAATGGAAATCAGAAAATAACCAAAATAAAAGAGAAGAAAATTAAATAAGAAAGCAACCTCCGAAACACACTATCTTATGAATCTCAACAAATATAGAAACATTAGAAAGAATCAATCAATTGAAGGTTAATTCAAGAGTTAGAATCATGTTTTCATGGAATTTCACTTTTGAATATAATGAATCATGCTCTTATAACTCTTGTTTAATTCCTCTAGTTCAGTTTAAATTAAAAGGATGATGTTTTCTGTCTTTTAATGTGAAGCATTTCCATTGATTATCTATTGCCTCTATTACTTTCACAATGTGAAACTCCAACATTGTCCCCATAGAACTCATGATTAACAAAATCTCTCGTATGCCTAGCAAGCACTCTTTCAAGATAACGTACCAAACAAACATCACTTTTATGCTCTCCTATCCTAGTATTAAGAAGTCCGCTAGTCTGTCCCATGTAAGTCATCCCACGAATTTTGCAAGCAATCCTGTAAATAAAACTTCTTTGTTTGGATTTATCTGAACGATCTTCACCGGAAGTTATTATCGGATCCATTCCAAACGAGATAATTATTTTTAGTATGGATTTCAAACTTTCTCAAAATAAATTGAATAGTTTTTGGAATTTTATCCAAACTTGCAGGAGAAAATGTATTAGAGGCATTAATCCTTTTAATTCTTTTTGAATGTATGTAGATAAAATTTTCTCATGCTTGCTTTCCATACGTTCAATTCTAATTTTAATATGCTTCAATCAAAGTGTGCGGGTAGCGATTCAAGAAAAAAGATATTCCTGATAATATTCAAGTTTCCTTTATAAAATGAAAGAGGGGATAAACCTAGAACTTCATCAACAGACTTTCTTATTACCGCAATTCTATTTTGAACGAGATGAGCCGAACAGAAATTCAACCTTCTCTCTGAAAATCTTCTTTTCGCATACTAATTGGTTAATTTATGGAGAGAAATGGTGTCAGTAATACTGAAAATTGTGTATTGTGGAATGATTTACCTGAATCTACTTGTAGGGCGGACACAAGATTTTCCATTGTTCTATTTATTGTAATTACGAGCTCACAATGTTTCCAATATTCAAGCGAATTAGGAATAATGCTGTCTCCGTCCTACATTCACGAAATACATCATCAAAAATGAAATAATCAATAAATCATCAAATATGAATCTACGTAAGTACCTTTCTTATTATATAATGGAATCAAATTGAAGGCACGGTCATTTACATTCGTTCAATGATGAATTTTGTGACGTATTCTCTTTACTTTCAAAATTTCGGAAATCTGCCACGATATGTATTTTTAACATTACTATTTAAGTAGAGAGAATATAACTTAATCAATGTAGGGATTGAGGTTTAGGCATATACGGTAATAATGTTGAAGGTGCTGTCATATTTAATCAGACAGGGACCATCTTGTATAAAAGGATAAAGGATGTATCTTGAATGAAAGAAACATTGTCAGGATTTCTGTTAGTTTCGACTTTACCGGAACATCGAGTTTCCCACCAATTGGACTATCACTCGCCTGTGTTCCTGAACACTCGACTATTTTCGTTTCTATCTGTAATATATCTGCATGAAATCTATATTCAACAATGTGTGATAGATTACAAATAATCATAGAAAACAACGATAAGATGATAATCAGTTATAATTCAATAAATTATTGAATATCAAGACAAAACTCTGTGGCTCAAAATTATGCTAATTGCATTGAGATAGCACCTCGATGCTCAGCAATATGCGTATAAAGTTGGGTTCCCCTTCAATTTTAATGTTAAGATTATAGGGTCACGATTGATACCGATTTTGCAAGCCTTGGAAACATTATGAAAAACACCTCCGCTGAAAAAATCATTGCATCGCCAGACTAGCTGCCAAATGTCACCGAGACACATGCTTTTCTGTAAGATCAAAAACCGAATGTCCTGATACTAATAAAAAACGTGAAAAAAAGTTAACCTCTATTCGGTAAAGAAGTGTTGATAACTTTTATACAGAGTGTCACGTGGGAAATATTATCAATTTCCCGGTTGCGGGGGAGAGAGTGCACAAAAAACGAGCTAAAAAGTATCCAAAAATCGGGGCCTGTTTTGGGAACGACAGAGGCTACAAGTTGTATGTACGTGTGAGTATGTAAGGCATAGACGGTATGATGTTCATCGCTTCTAGAAGTGTTTATCGCTTCTGCCTATTTTCCGGGACACGCTGCGGGATTCTTATCTCCTAGAAAGATTAAAACTCTTATTTAGCACTGCCAAAAAGAATGAGATTTCTCCTCTGTTGGTTTCTGACGCGAACTCCCACCTTATAGTGTGGAACAACACGAACATCAACGATAGGAAAAGAGACCTATTGGAATACCTAGCCAGCACCGAACTGGAAATCCTATACCAAGTTAATACTCCCGTATTCTAGAACAAAAATAGGAGTGAGGTTCTTGGTCTCAATCTTTGTTCGGAAAAGCTGAGCAACAAGGTAGTGGGATTGAGAGTCTCTGATGAAGATACCACAAGTAAATCTAGTTCCATGAAGACCCTGATAACATTAGCGATATCAGAAATAAAAATCCCCAGGAATACATTCTGAGAATCATACAAGAAGGAACTCGAAGGTGCGCTCGTGGAATTTCCCTCGAACTATGGCAGCATAGATGAGCTCAATGCCCTCAATAATTCTAACATTCAAACGCACGCAGTTACATAACTGTAATATCTAAGGTCACAAACTTCAGGATCTGATACTAACGAGATTAGCATGTTTATGTCTAAAGTGATAAATATGTTTTGCCGTTTCTCAGAGTTTCAGCGAAGGATATTAATTATTTTTGGCAACAACATGCTAATATCGTAGGAGTAGAACATGCCCTCAACGGATCCTTACATTGAAACGCACTAAGAATCATCTGCGTAGTCATCTTCATCTGTTCCGGCACCGTTTTATATTCTTCGGCGTTGAATGGCCCTGTAAAAAGAGGGCAGTTCTGAGCAGGATCTGGATTGATAAATAATACAGCAAATGAATAAACAAATTTCCCACTAACTGAATTTAGAGCTATATTCAATTAACCTAATATACATACATACATGCATACATCCACACATACATACATCCACACACACACACATACATACATACATACATACATACATACATACATACATGCATGCATGCATACATATATCCTTAAGAAATCCTTTTTTTGATTCAAGAGTCATCATTTTAGTTGAAAATTCATCTGTTGGTTGAAATTTAATTATTTCCGATTTTGTTTCGAAATCGATCTTTTATGGTTGGGAATTCAACTGATTGAAATAGAAATCGATGCATTTGGCTGAAAAACATTTTCGTTTTTAAACTGATTTTCTAAATTGAAAATATAAAAATTCTATTTTTGGTTGAAAATTGATCTTTTTTTCGAAGACTCTCTTATTCCGTTCGATTTTCTTTCTTCTCGATTGAATATTAAACAACTTTGGTTAAAAATTAATTTTTCTGTTTAGAGATCCAAAATTTTAAGCAAAAATTCAACTATCTTTTCAGAATGATTGTTCTGTTTCGTAATCTTAGATTCTTTGACCTAAAAATTGAACTATTCCATTTCCGACTATGAATTAATATTGCCTAATTGGAGACTCAAATGCAGTAGTGATGAAAAACTTATCTACTTGGTTGAAGATTGATCTCTTTGGTTCGAAATTCAGATATTTCGCTGCATATTCGGCGTTTTTGTTTGAGTTGAACTGTTTTTAATTCGGGATTTGGGAACTTTTTTTCGGGAACTGTTTTAAATTCGGGACTTTATTAATAATGTGTGTCCCAAGGGTTTACATAACCTCCGTTTCTTTGCATACCATAATTTTCTTCTTTTCTCTTAGCCTAACTTATTTTCTAATATAAACATATATACACAAAGTACGACGAGC
>WSXT02095010.1:0-11609 GCA_011762715.2 Neuroterus valhalla
ACACACACACACACACACACACACACACACACACACATATATATATACATATATTTCTTATTGTTACAAGAATGTAAGAATGCGGGAGGTTTGTATATGATTTGTACGTGATATGAATTTTTGATTATGTGTGTGAGTATCTGATAAAGTGACAAAGGTCAGTAAGAGTACTGCCCAGCCCCGAGTAAGATCGCAATCGTTACTCAGCGATTGCCTTAAGACTGTTCGAACGATCATTGTGTGATTTTGTCGTGGTAACAAAAATATGTAATCTTCTAGGACCCTCGAGTTAATAAAGTGGAGTTTTTTGAGTCACATTGTAATAAACATGTGCTTTTCTTGCCTACATGTGAATGACCTTAGATTTACGATCAATGGAATCTGAAACTTCCACATCAGATCCGAACATTTGGGGGCTTTTTCGAGACCTAAGGTGAATTTTTGGTGCCAAAACTTAAAATATAACAGTGAAAAATCGCACAGTTCTTTGCAAGTCTATAGAAGTTCAACATGGTGTTGTGTCGGTTGGATTCAAATCTCAGAGCTCGGGCTTCTCAGTTTAATCAAAACTCCTAACATTGCTCAAGTTTGTACTTTACGTACTTCTTAACAGCCGAGCAAAAATACGTCTCGGCATTTTTTTTTCCGTTTCTTATCGAGGAAGAGCCAGTGTAATGTGTGGAATTTCAAATTTTTTGCAAGCGTAAGTGTGGTTTTTCACGATGACGAGTCACACTTACATACTTTCGAACTCTCATAAGCAAGGAAGTGTGCTCACACAACGAGTGCACTTACACAAGAGCTTATTAGAATATTACTTAGTGCATAATATTATGCTGATTATCTCTGTCTCTACACTTACTCTGCCTTTGTCTATTTTGGAACATCGATCGAACGAAAGTCATTTGGTCTCTGAACGAAGGAAACATGCCTATTAAACAGCTGAGGGAATTTATGTTTTCAGCTCATATCTACTGCTGAATGATCCTTAGTTTAAAGGAAGTTTACCATAACTAGCTCTTCTCAATTTTCTACAGAAGAGTCTACATTTTTGGAATAGCACAATCGATGCTACAACCAGCTGTCAATCATCCATGGAAATTCAATGACAGCGTAAGGTTAAAATAATAAGCTTTCTTGTTCAAAGCATTTTTTTAAGTAAGTCTTTCTTCTTTCAATTTCTTTTCATAGTATTCATTTTTTCCATAGTATTTCATTTCATGAGTATTCTTACTCATTACCAAAGCCATTTTTCGATGACTATAAATCGAATATTGCTTATGTCTCAGTCAGGACATTCTATTGCATACTCGTGCATAGAACTTGCTTTAAATAACTATTTTTGTGCAGTAAACTACTTATACAAACATAGTAGATTATTCATTCTTTGATGTGAATTTAAATTTTCCTTCAACATGGAAGACAATCTAACGAGTTTATGTAACCAATTGTCAAACTTACATTAAGCTATTCTGAGAACAAAATCAAATTTCAGGAACATTCCCACAGCTAAACGAAATATCACAACAGCTCGTGGCTGTCTAGAATTATTAAAAGAAAATGGTCAGAATGTCGCGATTTTAGATCCTCAAATTCATAATCTCGCCTCTTCTGCAGAGAAATTGTCTATGGTTTTTTTTGTGAAGAATCAATTTCCGCAAATCGAAGATGCTTTTCTTGACGCGTATGGTTTTGTAAACAGTCAAATTGACAATTACGTTCCACATCAATCAGAAAATAATTCTACTACCACTAGAGATCATAGCTTTCAACATAACTTTAATGTTCCCAAACTACCGAAAATTACCATTCCATCATTTTCGGGAAACAACACAGATTGGGGAAACTTCAGAGATTTATTTGAAGCACTTATGGTCCATAATTATTCGCTGTCTAGCGTTGTAAGATTACAATATTTAAAAATATCATTGGCAGGAGAGGCTGAGAATTTAATTAAGCATTTTAAAATCACAGAGGCTCATTTTCAAACGGCTTGGGAATCCATTGAAAAACGCTATGATAATAAAAGAGCTCTAATTGTAGCTCATTTAAGTGAAATCGCAAATATACCAAAGTTGATAATGGGTCTATGAATGACTTGAATTACTTCGCGATACCAACAACGATACCCTCGCCGCCCTCAAGAATTTGAATCGTCTCACCGATCAATGGGATGATATCATAGTTTCCTGGACGACCCGACGTCTTAAAGCAGCCTCATTAAAAGAGTGGTTCGAGTACAGATTACCCATCCTATGAAACTTTGAATGAATTTTCAGTCACAAGAATTAGAACTTTGGAAGCGATTCAACTTGCAAAAAACGGTACGATTAATAGAAACAAATCTAGCAAGTCGAAGTCAGTAAAAAGTCATGCTGCCTCTTCCAACTTTAAATGTATCTTTTGTAAGGATACTCACTCTTTCTTTAAATGCAAAGATTTCCGAGCTATGACTGTTGAAAAAAGCAAAGAGTTTGTGATTCAAAAACAGGCCACTCTAATTGTTTGACCCCTGGACCTAGAGCCTATGATTGTGTTTGCAGATTTTCTTGTGCTGAATGTCGCCGAAAGCACAACACTCTCCTTCATCAAGATAATAGAGATCGATCCGGAAGCGCAGCAGCCTCTGACCAATCGAGTAATTGTACGGATTTTTCTCCAGTAGGTTCTCAAGTAGCATCCACCTCGCAGACGATTGATAACTCAAATATAAAGGTGAAATTTGAACTTAAATTTCCAGTTAAAGGAGCGCATCATGTCGCACTCGGTAATAAAGTAGTATGTCTTTTGGATAATTACTCTCACTTAACGCGTTCCACCTTGCTTGCTACTGCAGTTATCGAATTAGGATCTGATAACGATAGATCGAGAAAATTTCGAGTATTGTTGGATCAGGGCTCAGAGTGTAGCTTCTTATCTGAAAAGGTACTTAAAGTCTCAAGTATTGCTAAAAAATAAGCAAAAGTATGGTTACGTCCTGGGGAAGTTATTCAGAATCCTCTTCCTTTGCAGGCCCTTGTTTTATAAAATCTCAGCTCTTATTCTCCACCGGAGTTTCCTATCACATCCAATCTTTTGGAATCATAACAATTGCACCTAGCCGATCCAGATCCATTTGGATCATCAGAAATGGATGTCATACTAAGAGCTGACAAATTCGGATCGTGCTTGCTACCTGGTTTAAAACAAGGTACATTGGGAACTCTGACTGCTCAAGATAGCATCTTTGGCTGGATTTTATCAGGTCCAATACGTGAAATGTCAGAGCATTGTTCTACCTCCATTCACTTCAGCATGATGGCTGAAGTGCTTCACCAGGATTTAGCTCGTTTTTAGGAGATAGAAGAAGCTCCTTCAAAATGTCTTTTAAGTGAAGACAAAGTGGTATGTGAAGAGCATTTCATATCTGTTCACACACGCTTATCTTCCGGACGCGATTACAAAATAAACCTGAAATTTTAAAAGAGTATTCAGAATTTCCAACTGAATACAAACAATTAAATCACATGAAAGTGTGTCAAAACTCTGTAAATTCCGACGCTTCTCAGACTGTCTATCTTCTTCATCATCCTATTCTCAAAGAATCTAGTTCAACCACACACTTACGCGTGGTTTTCAATACTTCTAGTCTCGCATCTAATGGTTCATCTTTGAATTCTCATTTGCACATTCGACCCAAATTATTAACTGATTTGGTATCCATTATTTTGAGATGGCGAGAACACCCAGTAGTTTTTGTGGCCGATGTGGAGGAAAGGTTCCGCCAAATTAGGATAGATCCTCGTGACTGTGATAACGAACGTATTCTATGGTACTCCCAAGAAGGCGAACTCAAGTCCTGGCGATTAACTACGGTTACCTATGGCACGGCATGTGCTCCGTACTTAGCCAATAGAGTCATCAAACAATCAGCAAATGATGAAGGAGTTAACTTTCCGTTAGCCAAACCTATACTCGAAAATAATCTTTATGTTGATGACGTTCTTTTTGGGGCCAATGATGTTGAGGAGGCTAAAGAGTTGAGACGACGAGTTATACATTTAATGGAGCATCATTTCATCTGCGAAAATGGGCTTCCAATAATAAAACTTTATCTGACTGCCCTCAGGGTAATCATGAAAAGGCCCTTGATCTTCATTCTGGGAAATCCATCCAGTTAAAAGTATTAAGCTTGCGCAAGGATCCATTATCCGATAATTTTAAAATTCGAGTCGACACTCATCCTATTGAACTGCCTGCAAAAAGAAAAATTCTCTCAGTTATCGCAAAACTTTACGACCCACTTGGTTGGCTATCCCCTGTGATTGTAGTAGCTAAAATATTAATGCAGGAATTGTGGATTCGTAAATTAGATTGGGATAATCCTCTTCCCGAAGACTTGCTCAATCATTGGAATTCCTATTATAGCGAGCTTCCGAAACTTGAGCAGATTTTATTTCCAAGATGGACAGGGCCGTCACGACCTAGTCTAGGATGTGAGCTTCATGGATTTTCGGATGCTTCAGCAAGAGCCTATTCAGCTGTTATTTATCTCCCAATTATTTAAGAAGATGGGAGTATACAAGTTACGTTGCTGTATGCCAAGACTAAGGTTGGTCTAATGTTACGGTGAGCATATCACGTTGAGAATTATGTGGTGCTCAATTATTAGCTAAATCGTTACATTTCATCATTAATACTATGAACTTTGAGCATATTGTATTGTATTGTATTGCATTGTATTGTCATACCGATTCCACCGTTGTATTAGCGTGGCTCAGAAAGCATCCTTCCGCATAGCCCAATTTTATTTGTAATAGGGTTGCGCACATTCATAAATATGTTTCACATGCCAAGTGGCGACATGTTCCAACTGGGGTTAACCCAGCAGACTGTTCTTCAAGAGGTCTCCTTCCTGGGCAGGCACTTGATCACCAATTATGGTGTCGAGGTCTCCCATATTTATCACGTTATTCCACAATTTGGCCAAAATCTTGAACAAAGGCTTTCTCTAGAAGCTAGAAACTAACGTTGTAGAAACTAAAGAAGCCCGTGAATGGTGGATTTTGCAGGGACGAAGTTCCGTTGTTTCTTCAGAAATTCGCAACCTAAAAGGGAGTGAATCGATTCCTAAAAGCTCTCCTTTGAAGACTTCAAATCCATTTCTGGATGGATCTGGTGTCCTAAGACTAGGTGGTCGTCTGCATCAGGCTTCTATTAGTTATGATAAAAAGCATCCCGTGATTTTACCCACTAATAATCACATTTCTCTTCTCATTTCAAGACATGCTTACTTGCGATCGATGCACGGTGGCATTCAGCTTACGTTGTACACTCTAAGCCAGGGATTCTGGATTCTCTGAGGCAGAAATTTGGTGAAGGGCCTGATACGTCGTTGTGTGACCTGTGTACGTCAACGTTGTTCGAGTGTTCAACAATTAATGGGTAGCCTGCCTTCTTTTCGCACTGTCAACTGAAGGCCATTCACCAGTGCTGCCAGACTGCGCGATTAGTCGCGAATCGGGCTACTTCAGAGGCTCAGCGCGCGACCAAAATTGGGGACTTGCGACTAGTCGCAAATTGGGCTACTTAAGCAGCGCAAAAATCGCGAATCGGACTACTTGGCTGCGCGAATCAAAATCGAATTAAATCAACTCGATTTTGAATCATGCAGGCTGTCCACTTCGAGAGCACTTCTGCCAACGTCAGCTCCTGTGCTCTGATTGGTGGAGACGTTAACGCCAACATCGATCGCAATCGTGATTTGTGATTCACTCGTATTTTTAGTGTCTCCAGAACGTGGAATTTTTAGCCCTAACTTAAATGAAGATGTCTTGGTAGTGCGGTTTGGCACAGAGAAGTTGAATAGTTAGAAGTATGAATCCAATGATTCTATGTGATTCTAATAATTCCATGTTATTTCAATGATTTTATGTGATTCCAATCAACTATGATTCTAATGTAATTCTAATTCAAAAGCGAATTGCAAATATATCATGAGGAAATATGATAAATATGATATATTTATGATTTGTGTGCTTTTTATCCCCTTACCCCGGAACTATATGAAAGTCGCTCGTTTGGGCTACTTAAGGCCAAAAGTGAGCGATTTTGGGCTATTCAAACGTGCGCGGTTTTCGTGTGACTTGGACGCACCCAACCTGCGACGTGCTTAAGCATGGATCTGGCAACACTGCCATTCACACACAGCGGGGTGGACTATGCTGGACCGTTCCAGATTCGCTTTGCTCCTGGTAGAGGACAAAGAAGTTACAAGGGCTACGTAGCTCTTTTTGTTTGTTGTGTAACCAGAGCTATTCACCTAGAAATAGTTTCTGATTATACATCTCAAGGTTTTTTAGCGGCCTATAAGCGCTTTATCGCTCGTAGAGGAATGCCTGCTCACCTTTACAGCGATAACGGTACGACTTTTCAGGGTGCTGATCGAGAATTGGGAGAGAACGTGGCTCAACTTCAACGAGACCCTGATCTTAATGGTTGTTTATGAAATGAAGGAACCACGTGGCACTTCATTCCACCAGCCGCTTTTAACTTTGGAGGTCTTTGGCAAGCGGGGGTGAAGAGTTTGAAATATCATTAACGTGGATGTGTTGGATCACATACTTTAACGTTCGAAGGGTTTACTACAACTTTAGCTCGCATAGAAGCTTGTCTGAACTCCAGACCTATTGAGCCTCATTCAGCCGATCCCAATGATTTCTCGTATCCCACCCCAGGGCATTTTTTGAAAGGAGCTCCTTTCACAAATCCTCCAGAGCCTTCAGTAGAGTTCATACCTGAAACCTGATGGCAAATAGTCCAGCGTATAACTGAAGTTTTCTGGCGACGGTGGAACGTAGAATTTTTACATGCTCTACAGCAACGATACAAATGGAAAGAACGGAATCCTACTATTAAATCGGGTGACATGGTACTTATCAGGCATGACGCGCTTCCTCCCTCTAAAAGGCAACTGGGGCGAATCCTCAAATGCTACCCAGGAAAAGACGGTCTTATTCGTCGCGTTCACGTTGAAACTGCTACTTCAGAATTCGATAGACCAATTTTAGAACTTTGCTTACTCCCTATCACAACTGTCGAGGCTGCTGAGTTTACTGATGGTCCAAGCACTAAAGTCTGATAAAAAAATGTATCTAATTTCAAGCAGAAACTATTCCTTTATTTTAGTTTTCTTTACTTATTGTACTCTGCTAGTTGTACTTAATATTGTTAAGTTATCGAAAGACAATGAAGATTTAATAAAAACTCCATGAAGAACTTTTATTCATATACTAAATATATTGCACAGCGGGCGGCACACTAAATCAGCGATTTCTTACGTTTTTCTTTCGTGCACAATTTCAACACGAAGCGGGCGGTATGTTAGAAAAATGTAAGAATGCGTGAGGTTCGTGTATGAATTGTACGTGATATGAATTTTTGATTATGTGTGTGAGTATCTGATAAAGTGACAAAGGTCAGTAAAGATTACTGCCGAGCTCCGAATAAGATCGTGATCATTAATTAGCGATTACCTAAAGACTGTTCAAACGATCATTGTGATATATATATATATATATATAGCCTTTAAGTCAGTGTACTATAATAATAATAATAATAATAACCCTACTATGGTGTTCTCTCGTTGTCGTCGCAGTAGGGCTTGAGCTTCCCTCCAATGACTTTGATGGCTATGTTGGCCGTAGCATTGCTACTGATAGGATAACCCATGCCAAACAGCCAAAAAACGAGAAGGGAGGGGACTAAGAGGAACAGGTCAGGCAGATCTCGCCCATCAACAATCTGGCCAGCAAGGACATCTGCAGAACGCGGGAAACAGTGGAACATCGGCTGTGCCTGTTGAGGATGCTTTGGCTAGCCCAAGCTATTTGCAGGCAACCACCTCATCAGGAATACCGTGGGAGAGCATCATATGGGCAACCGAATTGATGGAAGAATTGATGCGTCTCTATTATCAAAGCGCGAAATTTGAGAAGTATCCCCGAATACAAAGAGTTTTAGTGAAGGATCCGCAATAATCTCCTCATCTCAGAAGACCGAGCTATGGAGATTAGGCGAGAGGTGGAGGCGGCGGGAGAAAGCGTCAACAATGAACAACAGTTCGATGAAGCTGTGCAAGATCAAGCCAAGACTGATGGAGCAGTACAACGCCATCACGTTGTTGATGTTCCTGCACAACCTCTAGATGCTCCAGTACCACCACATCTTCCAGAAGCAGACGGCCCCATTCAATCAGAGGCTGTAGTGGAGATTCAGCGACCCGGAAGACGTTTGAAATGGACTTATCATATGAACAGAGATATGATGCACCTCTATTTTGTGGCACAGAGTAGCGGACAGAGTTTTAGAAGAGAACATCTTCGTCTTTTCTTACTTGAGTACCCGCATCTAGCCACAAATCTGTTAACAAATTACTCTCAGAAGTTGAAATAGCCTTTATCAAAATGGAGGCAGGGCAGCAGCCTTCATATAATGGAATGCCCATAGGAGATGTGGTTAATGATGACCTAGTCGAAGCTGAAGGCATAGATGCTAGGAATAATGAAGAAGAAGGGCCGGATCCACTAGAACTACATCCGGACAACAACGTTCACGTTGACTTGAACAGCGGAATCTCTAAAAAACTTCAGCACCTCGAAAGAAATTTTGGTGAAGCTTTATTGGAGTTCAGGAATGTAGAATCAACGAGGAGCCATTCTTTGCCGAAAATGTTCATCTCAAATGACCCGTATGCACTGATAGGATGCTCCTCAACAACAAGGTTTCGCCTTTGTACTTGAATGCAGAGCTATCAGTCTTACAGGTGCAAGCTCTTGTGTATTGTGCCCAAAACGGAAACAAGATCCCCCTTGGAAAATCAGGTTGGATATGGATGTCAGTAAAGTAGGGAGCAAATTGGGTCGACTCACTCAATATAAGAGAGGAAACAGAGCCCGAAAGCTGATACACCATGTTCATAATATCATCTACCCTCGGAACATCGGGACACTGACACCAGCAGTATTATGTGAGATAATAGATTTTCATCGGCAAAGACTTGGTGTTCTTACTGCCAGACTTCGTCGATATAACAAGAGTAGTGCAAGGAGGCAGCAAAATCGAACCTTCCAAGAAGATGAAAGGAGGTTCTATCGTGAACTGAAGAAGGAGCAGAACATGCAGCTGAATACCGAAGTTCCTCGATTGAAAGACATGGCCGACTACTGGTCAGGTGTTTGGGGCAGAAATAACATAAGCAATTTAGACGCTGCGTGGTTCCAACTAGAAAAGAAAAGGACAGGAGAGAACCCCGAAATGGAGCCTACCATCATCACGGACTCGGACGTTTCAGCGGTTTTGGCATGATCCAGTAATTGAAAAGCTTCAGGTCCGGACATGGTTCACAACTTCTGGTACAAGTACCTTACAAGTGTGCACACTGCATTGGCGAGGAGTTTCCAGAAGATCATCTAACATCCAGATCTAATGCCGAATGGTTTGGGCGTCTGCCCAAAAAACCATACGCTCGAAATAAGATATTATATATGAGGATATATGAGGATAAGTGCCTCACAGCGGTCATCGCAGATAAGGTTTATCATAATTCTGATGAGGATAACATCCTTATCGAAGAAAAAAAGGATGTTTCAAAAACTCGCGGGGTAGTAAAGATCTAGTTACCATTGACGCTGTGGCCATGACGCAAGCAAGGAAAAATCAGAGAAACTTGCACATGGCTCACATTGACTACAAGCAAGCGTTCCCTTCGGCACCACATGACTATTTGGTTCAAGTTTTAAAAATATACAAGATCTTCCCACGCATCATTGTTCTTCTAGGTCGAGCGATGATGCTTTGGGAAACAAAAATCAAGTACTTTGATCATGGGCATCCAAGGACAACTAGAACGATTCGCATTACCACGGGTATCTTTCAAGGGGAATCCTTTAGTGCATTATGGTTCAGTTTAGCGATGAATCCATTGAGAGAAACTCTTAATTGCATGTCCCATGGATTCAAAATTTATGATGATTAGGATAGTCATGTACTCATCTTCTGTACATTGATGACCTGAAGCTGTACGCTAGTTCAATCAGAAACTGCAGCAAGTGATGAATGTCACAAGACAGTTTTCAAATAACATCCACATGAGACAATGGTTGAGGATGAGTCATATAAATATCTGGGTATTCTTGAGTCCAAAGGTATACAGCATACAATAGTTAAGAAGAGCCTTATGACTGCTTTCACTACAAGACTAAGACAAAATCAGGGCTATCAACACCTATGCCATTCCTTTTCTAACGTACTCTTTTGGGCTTATAAAATGGTCAAACACCGACCTTGATAGACTAAACAGAACCATTCGTGTTGAAACGACTAAGCACCGGATGCATCACAGTAACTCGGCGATTAAGAGGATAGTTTTGCCACGAAATATAGGGGGTAGGGGCGTTGTAGATGTCAAGCAACTTTGTGTATCGCAAGTTACACAGTTACGAGACTATTTTATCAACAAACGAGATATTGCTCTCTACAACACCATTTGTGAAGCAGATCTCGACTACACGCCCTTGAATTTGTCCTTAACGGAAGCCTTGATTATCAGGGAAGAAACCATAGAGAAATTGGAAACGCAATGGAGACAAAAAGCTATCCATGGCGAGCACCCCAAAACCTTAGATCAATATGAAGTGGATGAAGAGGCATCTAATATTTGGCTGAAAAAGGGCGTCCTGTTTCCCGAAATGGAAGGATTCGTTATAGCTATCCAGGACAGGCTTGTCGGCACCAGAAATTATCGCAAGCATGTTTTACACCAAGAGTTGGTTGACAGGTGCCGATTGTGTGGAGATACGAACGAATTCATCGAGCACATTATTGATGGCGATCACGTAATGGCTCAGAGAGAGTACACGCACAGATATAATGATGTAGCGGGCATCATACCTCAACAGCTTGCCCTTAACCTAGGACTCTTGACAGAATGGATGCCTTTCTACAGATACATTCCAGTTCTTGTTTTGGAGGATGAAGATTACATCTCATATTGCGATGTTACTATCCAGACGGATCATAACATCCGAGCCAATCGACCAGACATCGTGATTCATGAAAAAGGTAGCGGAAAAGTTCCTATCATCGACATTGATTGTCCATCGAACTGAAATTTGCAGGCATCCTATACGACCAAGATCCATAAGTATAGTGAACTGAGGCATGAAGTGAAGACGATATGGAGCAGTGTGAAACATGCATCCATCCATCCTATCGTGATATCGGCTACAGGTAATGTACACGCAAGATGTACTGAACATCTCGGACATCTAGGAGTCAGTAAGATACTTGCAGCGGCTCAGAAAGCGGTTTTATTGGACACCTATCGCATTGTTAGGAATTTTCTCGACCATCAGGAAGCTTGCGACTAAAACCTTGTGGAGTAGCAGTTGGTGGCTCTAAAAAAGCATCCAGAGGTGACCAAAGTTGCCTCCAACAAACTCTGCTGCTGTGTAATGACAACATCATTATGAGACGAACTTCACATCACACCATTAACTTGATATTGTGCCTGCGAAAATATCTGCGCAACAAATTTCGATCTTTGTTTTTAAATTTTTTGATTGTTAACA